>ML822831.1:51645-68658 GCA_009831015.1 Picea engelmannii
GTACCCCCTCGTTCGAACTTCGAAGTTGCTATATCTGCAAAAAACCATACTCACAAGGCTATTAGGGCATTAGGTTTTATAAGCAAAGCAAAAAATAATATAAAAAATCAATAAAAAATAATAAAAAGTGAATAAATATGGGTAAAAGGGGCTTTTTACCATTTCATTGCGATTTTGCCAAAAACTTGCCCAACATACCTCATTTTCCCTCAAATTTCTTTGCTCGATTGTGGGAGGCACAAGTGATCATTCGGCGAACCATTTCAGTCAACAAGGTAAGTTCTTGATCTTTCAACTTTTACATGGTTTATTTTAAGTTTTTATTGGCAATTTTTAGGGTTTTAAATCCATTTTAGGGTCATACCATGTGCTCGAGCATTCTCGCAGGCGGGCTTTGCGGGACCTGTGAGAATCTAGGATTCTCATAGGTGGCCTTTAGGGCACCTATGAAAATCTCACACTATGCCAAAGGCTCACCTGTGAGGGGCGAAACATGGATTTCAAAGTTAAAATTTTCTCAATAAAAATTGTGCAAAAGTTTGAAACAAGTTGCTGACTGTTCTCTCATGGTTCTTGTGTAGGTGTTTGACCATCACAATATTGGAGTGGCGAGAAAGAGAACATGAGGAGGAGGGTGCCATTGCCGAGAATGACTCGGGTACAGTTGCTGCCCTCTAGGACTGTTGGCTATTGAAATTCTTCAGGATTCCGGGCATGAGAGCCCAACTCAGATTGCTGGAATACTTGGTCCATATGTGGGACATGGACCAACAATTATTTCATGTGGGGGTCCACATGCTAACCCTAAATATCGAGGATATCTATTTTCTAATGGGGTTGTCAGGGCATGGGTACCATGGAACTTTGATCGGAGGCAGAGGTGGCGGGCTCCCTATGAGTGAGTTTTTTTGCCAGTATTGTGTTCCCGACGTAGAGAAGAGAAAGGGTAAGGTCAGTATTTGGGGGTCCCAGGATTTGACCCTACGAACCATATTTTTCACTATCACACGCATGGTTTGGAGCACGGCTCTACACATGGCTCTCCAGAGCTACTTCCAATATGTCATAAAGCGTACAGAGCCTCGGGCCTTCAACTAGTTGGATGTAGTTCGCCGCAGTATGAAAAGACAATTGACGAAGTGCAGAAAGGGTAACTTGAAGCAGTTTGGGTACATATCACTTTTGGTGTCATTCTTCCTTGAGAGGGTCCCATTGCTGCGACTACAGGTTGATTGGGTTTACCGGACCCACAGGATCCGAGGATGCTGAGGTGGTGCAACCTCATGGCTCGACACGTAGCTAGGCCTATAATCAAGTAAAATGATTCATTTTTTAACTGGTTAAGGCCCCAGATGTTGATGTTGACGACTACGCATATGATGGTTTGGATTTCCAAGGGGATCCGGATTTGGCCCTGCTTTAGGATGCTTAGTGGGGTGCTTTAGGTAAGAAGTACACATTTTGTTCTTTTTAAATGTTTTTGCAAGTTTTATCATATGAAATGATTTTATGTTTGTCCAAGAACTAATAAAAAAAACTCTTTTTGATGACACAGATGTGGGGCCATATCGACCTCCAGGAATGTCTCCTATTCAATGACGAGGAGAGGTGGCTCCAGTGGCAAGATGGGATGTCAAAGACTACGAGGCAGTGGAGCAGAACTTGGAGGGGTTGACCGTGGACATCCTGGATATTGCTATTGGGGAGATCTCTAGACGTTACCAATGACATACTGTGGGCGTGTCCAAGTCTATCAGTAGACTACTTCGTAGGGTAGCCTGAGCAGTTGTGTTTTATCGTGAGCGTCATCCGTGACGCTATTTTGTAGAATCTATGGGCTTCGTATTTTGAGATTTTGGTCCTTGGACAAAAACTTTTTGTAAAAACTTTTGATCGATATATACATATATACGGCTTCTACCGACTTATTTTGTGTTGTGTGATACATGTGATGTGTGATTGGTTTATAAATGGTCCAAATGTCTGTGTAACACATAGTTAGCTAATGCATCAGTCAATGTATTTAGACATCTAGGAATGTGCTGATACTCAATATAATCAAAATAACGTTCCAAGAGGCTAATTCATAAATATACCTGTAATAAAGTAGGACTTCAAATAGCATAGACATTACTTATCTATAGTACTACTAGCTGTGAATCGAGTCGTATAACCAGGTGGTAGATACCAAGTGAAATAGTATCAATCAACAATTCAACGACGACGCTATATTCTGCAATATTATTGGTCGCATGACCAATGCACACACCTCGCAGAATGATAAGTTCATTTGTAGGTGTGTAAGTTGCCCATGCAATAGAAGCAAGGTTCTGAGTATTACGGCTATCACCACTGGCAAAGCCAATGTGGGGTGATGAAAACTCTGACATCTAGAGACCAAATAATGAAAAAGCATACTATAGTAACACACAAAAAGTATGACACAATAAAATACAAACACTGATGCACATGTGATCTTAGGCATAGTACCTCTTTAAGTACAACCTATTTCTGGGTTCACTCAAAGGGATACCATCGTAGTCCACCAACTCATAAGCTCCTTTCTCCAAAACTCGTCTGACAATATAAGGACCTCGCCACATAGCTTCAAATTTTCTGGCTCCTAGCATATCCCAATCTTGTTCGTAAAGTAGAACCAGATCACCTTCGGAGAAAATGTGTGGCCTGACATGTTTATCGTATTGGGATTTGACGCATTTCTTCTGGGATTCTATAACTAGGGTGACATCGCGATGGGTTTCATCTAATTGCATGAGTTACAACAGACGTTCTTCTTCAGCAGAAGTGTTTGGGAGAAGTTTGACGGCTAGTTTTAGGGAGGGTATCTCACATTCAATCAACAAGATGGCTTCTGTCATGTTACCATGGCGGCTACTTATGGCTAGACCATCGTATTACAGTTGACCCAATGCTGCTCCATAGGATCACAGGACTGAGTATGCAAGGACCCAACCTGTGGGAGTTTTATCTAGGAAAAGCCACAGATCGCACGCTGACACAGAAGATCAAGGATACATATGGAAATGTTGAGAAGGGAACAAGAGGCTACAAGGTATCTTCCATCCAGAGTGGAACAGTGTGCCTAATATGTCAACTAATAGCTAGAAATTTAGTAAGGAAGAACCGACCTACACAGGTCACTGGCTTTGTCGTTGACCTCGCAGGGAAGTGTGCGGAAGGCCTACAGATGAATTGGGTGAAGTACCTAGTTAACCAGTTGGAACTAGACTGCTGAGAAGCATAGGATCAGGGTTATGAATTTCATTTCAGTTGTCTCATGATCTTCATTGCATTTGTTGCCTGGGAGATTTCAGAAGGTGCGACCTTCCCCGACATAGAGTCGTTCGAATCGCTTGCTACGAACTTCACTACCCTTTGGTATTCAAGTGATATGAACAAACAGTGGCAGTCGAATGTTGTATTTCATACATATTACCTCCAGCTAAAGAGAGCCATCAAATTTGAGCCTCACATGACTCTGAACACCTTGAAATTTTTTTGACCCCTGATGAAGTTCAGTGCAAATTGGCACTTCATCTACATTAAAGTGCTTACAGATGAACACAAAGAGCAGCTCCAGTTGTGTTATAAACTTAGAGAAGAAGACCTTGAGGAGATCACTAAGGAATGGTCCACTAACCTCCTGATCCCCTCTAACCCTGTAGAGATATCTGATCTTGAGAAACCAGAGGACACTCATAAACAACATAATACACCTAAGAAGACTGAAGAGGTCCACGATTTAAGAAGCACCTCAAGAGAGACTGTGTTAGTGTCACATGACCGAGGGGGTGATGATGAATTAAAAGATGAATAGAAGCTAGGAAAAGTAACATTGCCCAGAGATGAGCTTGAACCCTTGAATAAGAGGAAGGCTCCCCCCCCCGAAACCTTCTTCCCAGAAGAAATCGAAAGCCACCATGACCAAGATGCAAATCGTCCTCACCTCTGATGACTTTGACTTCATCATAATAGCCCTGAACGATGCTTCACTGGAAATAACAAAGAAAAAAGAATCCAAGCAGGAAGAAATGTATGATATAATTGGAGTCGAACTCTTAGGTGTACAGAAGGCCCTTCAGTCCAGCCGCGCAGTCTCCATTGTGCCCCTGCCATCAGGAGAACTAAAGTTGGGAGATGACCCAACCCAACTCCACCGACTAGCTGATACAGTTGAAGCTCGCCCTCGACGAGCATAAGAATTAACAAAACAAGCCACCCAGGCCTTGAAGCAAGTGCAAGGCATACTTGTAGAAAAATGAAATGCTGCAGAACAGGAAAATATTACTCTCCAAGCAAATTTCTATGAAGAAAAAGAACATATGCAACAAGGAAAAAAACAGTTGATCACAAAGAAACTCGAAGTAAAAGAAGCGGTCAATAGAGCACTTTTCTCTGTGACAATATTAGAAATAAAGGTAGAGGACTAAGTCACGCAGCAAGTAGAGAAACTCCCAGAAGCTATCCAGCAGCTACAACAACACATAGCAGACTTAGAGCTCCGCACAGTGCCCGAGACTCTGTTGGATGTAAGGGATTAAAGAGAATCACCGCCCGAAGCGTAGTTGAAAGGATAAAGGCCCTTTCCATGGAATGCAAGAAGTTGAGTAATCGCAATGCCCAGATGTATGAGCAACTCACTGAGAACCCAGAATTGTAGGCACTGGAGTCATAGCTCCAGGAAGAAAAGCAACAAGCAAAGAAAATACAGGCACAGTTGAAGCCCCTGTCAGCTATGGAAAGAATGAAGTGATCCCAAGAGAAATGCACCATCCAGTAGCAAATCCACACTATCGAGAGCAGAGTTATGGAAGTAATTGAGAGGCTCCAACCTTTACAAAAGAATTCTTACCAATTGTTCACAGAGAGCGAAGGCCGAGGAGAAGAACTAGAGCAAGTTGTTGATGTAGTATAACAATGCCTAGAAGGACCCGTGAATGAGGTATTCATCCAAGAGTTCGTTGAACAAGAAATTGTGGCACAACAATAAGTCGAAGCAGCTCGAGCCATGCTCGAGGTGTTTGAAGCAGAACTACCCTGACCAGAGTGACTCGAGATGAATCACAGTTGAGTGTTGGGGGCCTGTTGGCCCTTGACCAAGTTTTGTAAGATCCTTGGTCAAGTTTGACCTATTTTGGGACTTCGACATCATGTCGAAGGCAGAGAGCAAGATGAATCAGAGATCGCGGGATCTTGGCCTTTTTTTGGGTCCTTTTTGGGATTTGAGATTATGTAACGGGTATGGGGATGTTGGCCCATGGGTTCACCCATGTTTAGGCCTATTTTGTAAAGTATAAATACATGTCTAGGAAATGTAAGGAGAGGCATGCATATGTATATCTGTGTGATATTGGGCTAAGTGCTAAGTATGGACTGTAGATGCTTTGTGCATACTATGTGAAACTTGCAGATCTATGTGCAAGTAATTGTAAGAAGGCTTGGTGTTGTACCCTAACTCGAAGAAGGAGGATCTGGCGGAGTGCGTGAAGATCTCTTATCTTCTGCAGAGTAGGATTTTGATGCTATGTGAATGTAAGAAGCTTGACTGAAGATAATAAAGAAGAAGAGTTGGTGGGCGTAGCCCCAGGGTGGGGGTGAACCACGTACATGTTGTGTTGCTATGCTTTGTGCCATGTGTTCATGTGTTTATGTATTTATTTGCTAAGTGCTTTGATATATATGGACATATTTGTTTATGATTTGTGCTAACGATGTATATGGATGTTAGATCTGAACTATGTGAACTTGCTTAGTGCTTAAATTTGCTAAATCTAATCTATCTCTTTATGTTAAGTGCTTAGATACGTTAGATTTGAATGAATGTTGCGATGCTCTATTTTATCTGTGGAGTGGATACTAAGTTGAATGTTAATGAACTGTAGTTGTTAAGTGCTCTGTTAAGTATTAGAATCACAGATATGTGTCCCAGCTAAGGTTGTAGACACTGAAGTCCTGCAACCACCCCTGCCTCTAACTCAGGTGAGACTTCATATGCTTCGCAGGTGTTGTCGAAAGGGTCGGTAGTTAGGGTTTTGTTGGTGCATTGTTGTAGCGTTGAACCCTGGGTTTGCCCCTGTGCCAATAGTGACTCCACAAGGCCTGGTACGAGAATGTTACTAGGTCGAATTCATAGTTTATCTTCTTGGACAGAGACAGTTTTGGAAATGGACAACAATGCATTATCACGAAAACCAAGTAGGATGAAAAATAAAATTTATTCTCTTCTTTGAATCATGAAAATTGGGAATAGATTTCAATGGAAATTATCTTTCCCCAATAAAAAATGGATTGTTCTTTGACTGTGAAATACAAAATATAAAGAACCATGCGGGGAATGCTTGTCGTGGATTCTTGTCCCGTTATTCTTGTAAACAGCCAGGCAATTTACCGAAATGGATTTCTAAAAGAAATGACCTACAACTTTGTGATATATTCAGGAACTGTTGTTGGGTCTTCCAGGAACTCGAGTAAGAGGTCCAACCCGTTATCATGTTTTTTAGGAACTGTTTGCAGTCTTGTCCTCTGAAGGTCAATGTTGGCTCCGACAATCTTAACATCTTGCGGAAGACCTAAAGTGACAAAGAAACAGGAGAATGGTTGCGCAGTGAAATAATTCTTTGGCTTGAAATATATTTTTTGGTGCACCAAGGGACCACCTCCTTACAGTTAAAAACTTCAGGGATGCAACCTGTACGAGCGATTTTAGAGGTCCAAATCACTTTGTTCTGTTTGGAACGGGATGAATAGAAAGAGTATGCCCTGGATCACTAGAAGTTTTGGTCCTCACGCCTGAAGATATTCATTGTATCTCCACAGAACTATTTTCGAGTTGCTGCCATAAGTTTACGAGAACATTCATTTTCTCTAGATGATGTTTGAAATGAAGAGTTGGAAGGGATAATATAACCCTCCGAAAATCTTGGTCCAATGTGTGTGAATGGGAGATCTCCTCGATCCTTTCGCTCATTAATGACAATCTCGACAGTTGTTGCATGATGTGTTGTTAGCATTAAGGACTAGTAATTGCATACTTAGAAGTGAAAACATGGCGGGTACGGTGAAGAGAAATTAAGGATTGGAGATTTCGTGAATGCGCCAATGCGACAAACCACGAAAGACATTCCATGTTGTTTGAGATGAAAAATCAGAAGGAATAATATAACTCTCCGTAGGTCTTGGTTTAATGCGTATTAATGGGAGATCTCCTCAAGCATTTTGCTCATTAATGACAATGTTGATGGTTCATGCATGACGAGCTGTTAGCATCAAAGCTTACTATTGCATATTTAGAAAGAAGTACGAAGGTGGCGGGGATGGGAAAGAGCAACTAAGGAATTGCTAATTATCGAAAGTGGTTGGTCGAGCTTCAAAATAGCGTTACAAGGTATAACCATGAGAGGTGAGGGTCGATGGCCAAATTGTATGTCTCAGAAGTTTTGACTGCAAAACGCATAACATGGAAGAGGGCATGATGGGACAGTCTAGTGGTGAATTTTTATATCGCAAAACTCTGGGTATTGTTTGCAAGCCACAGAACATTTTAAGCTCAATCGTGAGCCTGCCTGTTCGGGAACTTGCAATCGAAAAAGTGGCTAAGTATGGAATAGGGAAATGGTAGGCTGGACTCAGTTTCACTAATATATTTAAATTTGTAATAGATATCACATTACCTGGCAAGATATTTTCTACATGTTTCTAGGAAAGTTGAGTAGCAATAGTTAATGTGACTGTCTCATCAAACATTTTGTTTATTAATGACGATGTGTACGGTTGTTGCATGATGAAATATTAGCATTAAACCTTGGTCATTGCATCCTTTGAAAGAAGTGAGAAGTTGGCAAGCATAGGAAACAATGACTAGGAATGGAGATTTCATGAACCCGCTAACCCGAGGATCCATGAAAGAGATTCCAAGAAATGGGCAAGTATGGAAAGCGAGCGGATGAGATTCAAACTAGGGTGACAAGGGTTACCCAGGAGACATGATGCCCTGATGGTCAAATTGTATGTCTCGAAACTTTTGAGTGGCAGTCAATTTGGGAGTTTGGCAGTCAATTCGTATATTGGGGAAGTCTGGGATATCTCCTCGAGCCTTTCGCTCATTAATTAAAATCTTTATGATTCCTACATAATGAACTATTAGCATTAAATCTTACTAATTGAATATCCAGAAAGAAGTACGAATATGGCGGGGACATGGAACAACAATTAAGGAATGGCTAATTATCGAAATTTGTTGGTCGAGCTTCAAAATAGGGTTATAAGATATAACCATAAGAGGTGAGGGCCCGAGGGTCAAATTGTATGTCTCAGAAATGTTGAACGCAAAATGCGTAACACGGAAGAGGGCATGATGGGGCAGTCTAGCGGACAAATTATATATAGTGGAACTCTGGGTACTGTTTGCAAGTCACGGAACATTGGAAACACAATCTTGAGCCCGCTATTCCGGGAACCCGCAATCAAAAAAGTGTCTAAGTATGGAATAGGGAAATGGTGGGTTGAACTCATTTTTGCTAATATATTGAAATTTGTAATAGAAATCCCATTACCTGGCAAGATGTTTTCTGCAAGTTTATGGAAAAATTGTGTAGGGATAGTCAGTGTGACTGTCTCCCCAAGCCTTTTTATTATTAATCGCTATCTTTACGGTTGTTGCATGATGAACTGTTAACATTAAACCTTTTTTGTTGCATATTTGGAAAGAAGTACGAAGGTGGCGGGCACGAGAAACAGTGACGAGGAATTGAAGATTTCGTGAACCCGCCAACTCGTGGATCCAAAATAGGGTGACAAGGGTTCCCCAGAAGACGTGAGTCCCCGACAGTCAAATTGTATCGCTCGAAAATTTTGAGTGCAGAATGTGTAACACGGAAGAGGGGACGATGTGGGAGTTTGGAAGTAAATTTTTATATGGAAGAGGTCTGGGTGTTGTTTGTAGGTCACAGAACAATGGAAGTGAAATCTAGAGGCCATAATAAATGCTTTGAAACTTTGAAACTTTTTGTGAACCCGGGTAGAGTGAAGCTTGTGAGTTGGAGAAGCCCGGGGTGGAATTGTAGATCACAAAATTTTTGGGTGCAAGATGTATATCAGTGCCCTTGATCTGTGTGTCCACAATCTGATCACTGGATTCTTGTTTTATGCAGTCAGGGTTGAGCTATGTTGGTGTCAACTTCTCTGCTATCTCTGAGGTGTCCAATAATGGTGGGAAATATGGCCGAAGGAGAGCCACATTGAAGAATGGGTGTAGGCCAAGGAAAAGGGGAATGCTGAGCTCAAAAGAATTTTCACCCACATCCTTGGTGATGGTGTACGACCCATAAAGGAGTGGGTGAAGCATCCGATGGGGTCTTGTAAGGCGTTCTTTCTGCAAGTGCAACCAAAATTTGTCTCCCACCTGAAACTTATGTGGCACCTGATTATACTTGGCATTAGACTTTTATAGAATATCCTGAACCTATTGGCGGATGTGATGGATCTTCTCAATGAACTGAGTGGCTTTGTAATCTTCTAGTGGAGCATGGGATGAGTCAACCGAGGTGGTCACCAGGGGTAGTGCAACATCCATGGGGCCCAATGGTTGGAATCCCAACCCCACCTGAAAGGGGCTATGGCCAGTTGAGCTATGCAGGGCTCGATTGTAGCTATGCTGGACATAGGGAAGAATCTCATCCCATGTTTGGGGGTGTTTTGAATCGTACATGCATAAGATATGCATGATCATTTGATTGATGACCTCAGTTTGGATATCTGTCTGGTGGTGGAAGGCAGTGGATTTGGTGATCTTGGTATCCAACAATGACCAGAGGCTTGACCAGAATCTATTGAGGAACTGACTATCACGATCTAAGATAATGGTTTGTGGGATCCCAAAATGTACCCATACTCATTTAAAGAAGATCTTGGCAGTGGATTCTATTGTGATTTTCTTCTTGCAGGCGACTAGAATCACCATCTTCGAAAAGTGATCAACAACCACAAAAACATAGTCATTTCCCCTCTTGGTGGATGGGAGGCCCGACATGTAGTCCATTGACATGGATTCGCATTCTTGTCAAGAGTAGGAAGAGGGGTGTACAAGATTTGTTTCTTAGTGTTCAATTTGGAAATAACATAGGCAGAGTAGGACTTGATATACTTTTTGACATCGTGTCGAAGTTTTGGCCAAAAAAAATGTTTCTTAAGAACTGCCATTGTCTTTTTGATGCCAAAGTGTCCTGCCACCCAACTGTAGTGAGATTCCCAAATCAACTTCTCACACTTGCTTGATGGAACGAAAAGATGGCCTAGATAACACAACAACCCATCTTGATTATGGAAATTAGATACCACTGAGTTCGCACCCAACATTTGGTAGGTGGTAGAGAAGTTAGGGTATGTCTCATAGAGGTGGGGACATCCAGAGGTCTCATGGCTGCAAGATTCTAGCACCGTAGTGAGTGCCACAACTGGAGGTCTGCTGAGGCAATCAACAACTCAGTTGGTACTTCTTATTTTATACTTGATGTTGAGGTGGAACTGTTGTAAGTATGTGGACCACTTCTGATGGCGGTCATTCTGTAATTTTCCTTGGGTATGCATGAACTGTACTGGATTGTGATCAGTGTGGATGACTGTCTCCTTCCCAAGAATGTAATTTATCCACTGGAGGAAGGATTTCACGATGGATTACATTTATTTTTCATAAGGAGGGTAATTACGAACATCATCTGATAGTGTATCACTATGATATACCACGGGGTGGCCGTGTTGAGTGAGAACGACACCCAGAACATAGTCTGAAGCATTTGTCTCGATCTCAAAGGGATGGTGTAGGTCTAGTAATGAAAGTATTTGGGATGAGCACAAATGATTCTTCAAGTCATTGAATTCTTTTTGTTGGGACAAACCCCACACAAATGTTTCCTTATCGCCACCCCTAGTTACTTAGCTAAGGGCCCATGCAATATGAGAGAATCCCAACATGAACCTGCGATAGAAATTGGAGAGGCCCAAGAAGCTCCGAAGTTTAGTAAGTTTAGTTGGGGCTGGCCAGCCACGGATGACCTGGATCTTGGCTGGATCCACATGCACACCATGTCTATCAATGATGTAACCTAATTAATGGACCCTGTCCATGCCGAAGGAGCATTTTTCCTAGTTTTCATATAGTTTGTGTTGCCACATGGTTTGCAGAACCTGCTGAATATGCTGCAAGTGTTCCGCCCAAGTCTTTTTGTAGATGAGGATGTCATCCAGATACACCACTACAAAATTATTGGTGAAATGTCATAGGATATCGTACACCATCCTCATAAAAGTTGTTGGAGCATTTGTCAAAACAAAGGGCATGACCAACCATTCAAAAAGGACTTCTTTTGACTTGAAGCCAGTCTTCCATACATCTGTCTATTCTATTGGGACCTGGTGGTAGCCAGACTTCATATCAATCTTAGTGAAGTATTTGGCCCCTGTGAGCTGATCAAGGATGTCACCGACTCGAGGAATTAGGTACCGGTTTTAGACTGTGATTTTATTCACGGCTCGGTAATCGATGTGGAGTCACCAGGTCCCATATTTCTTATGCACCAACACAATTGGGCTCCCACAAGGTGATGACATGGGAAATATGTGCCTCTTGTGGAGCGGTTCTTGGATCTACCTCTTGATCTCATTGTTTTCTAAAAGAGAGTGGTCGTAGACTGGCCCATTGGGTAGCAGTGTGCCTAGGGTCATATCGATGGGATTATTGACCTAGAAGTGCAGAGGTACCCTGGTAGGAGAGGAGAATATATCTGAGTATTCTTCCAAAACCTTATCCACTTGATTCTGTTGTGTGGAGAGATCGACCGTGGAGGCCCTAGATGTGGCTGTGAACTTTCACTCACTCTGAGAGCGAATCACGAAGAAGACAAATTTCCCGGTTTGAGAGATGACCTTCCTACATTTCTTGGTAGAGATCAAGGAATTAACACTAGGAGGCACTGCCTTGAGTATCCTGTACAATTTATTTTTCAAATTAATAATAACACTACGAGCCCTAGACTCATATACAACATGGCATTTCCATAAATAAGGTTGGCCCAAAATAACATTACAAACTTTGAGAGGTGAAACATCACACAATACCTTGTCTTTGAAGGGATTGATGTCGTATGACAGTTGACACTGTTGGATGACGTGAATATTGCTTCCTTGGCAGAGCCATTCGATGGTGTAGGGTTGTAGTGCAGTGTTGTCGACAAGGCCAATCGCTTGATGACCTCTGCTGAAATGAGATTCTTTTGGCCACCGCTATCAATGATGAAGTGCAACAGGGTGCCTTTTACCCACATCTGTGAATGGAAGAGGCACTCACCTTCTTCTGGCTCGTATGGTTTACCAGGCTGGAGCTTGGTGGTAATAATGGTGGCACTGGGTTCTGTGTCAATGATATGTCTTCCACTTTCTAGTTCTGACTTAGAGTTAGAACCCACATCTGATTCAGAGGCTTTCACTTCGGTCACCAACGACTGCTTTGAGCGAAAGTCAGCAGTGTTATGCCAAGGGCTCTTATGAAAGTCACACCACTTACCAATATCTTTCTTTGTCTTTCCAGTGTCCTTCTTTGCTTACGGCTTGTACTGGTTGTCCTAATATTTTCCATCTTTTCTCTATCCTTTGTTCTATGGGTTGGGTTCGCCCCTTCTTGGCTTTTGTTGTGAGGGGTTCCCATGCCCAAATTTCCACATCTTTTGTTTGAGCTTCTACTCAATTTTGACATCATATCAATAGGTCGTGCCCAAGGACAAGATGTCCAGAAATTCCATTTTGGTCTGGATGTATCTATGTAGAGCACCGCGATACTTGAGCACAAGATTTTGCTCCGAATATTTGATACCCATCTTGGTTCACAATGTATGGAACATATTTGTGAACTCTAGCACTGCTTTCTCTGTTTCTTTCTGCAGTGTGGTCCATTTGGTATACAAGTCGTGATAACTTCCGACAGGGTAGTATTGTTCCCTAATAACATACCTGAAGGATTCCCAGGTGGCCTTGATTGTAAATAATGAGGGTTCCTCTTTTTCCTTTTTCTCACAAAAATTTTCCCACCAATCTTTGACATGGGGAACTACTTTGAGGAGTGAAAAAGTAATATTTTCTCTATTTGAAAAGTTATAGACAGAAAAATACCCTTCTAGTAGATTCAACCACTTCTCTACAACATCTACGTTTATCTGAACTTCAAATATAGGAATATCGAAGTTTATTTTTACCTTGAACGTGGCGACACCTCCGCTTGAGGAGGATGCATCACCTGTTGGTAGCCACCGAAGGATTTATGTGAAACTATCCATCATCTCATTCCTCTATTGCGTGAGGGATTCCTCAAGAAACATTTTTAAAGGATCTCCTTTCCCATCATATTTCTATTCTGCTGACATGAGAGGTCACTTGGGCATGTGAGATCTTTTTTCCTCAAGAGAAACAAGCTCGAGACCCAATTGTTTGTACCCTGAGCTCGTTGGGGACATGCATTAAGATGACAAGGAGTAGAGCACTCTGATACCACTGATAGAGATTTTATGAGGAGAAAGAAATGAATACAGATTATTAAAATATGCTTAACACAGAATAATAGAGATACAGTAGAACTGGTTTTCTATTCAATAACGAAATAATCCGAAATTGCAAAATGCAACGGAAAACAAGCTTGCTGGAATGGTGGCGACTTATCTCTGAGAAGAGATGTGATGGTTGTGCTCATTCACAAGAAGATGATTACAATGAGGCTCTAAAGGAACTTTTACGATAAACAGGAATGTCAAAAACCCTAGACATCCAAAAACCTAACCGTAGGAGATGAAGTGCCAAAAGTCATGTGGGCCTCGTTTGGGTAAGATAGTACATCAACTTCCTGGGGTCGTAACTTTTGCATACAATCTCTGTTTTAGGCGCACGACAACCCGTTGGAACGGTATTGTCGAGGAGATTCATTTTGAGGGCTCAATCATGCCTTCAACTATCATTGAGAATCTCGATCCCGAAAAACCTTCATTTAGGCCCTCAAAATGGCCCCAGAAGTTAAAATTGCTAAAAATAGTAAATTGCCAAAATTGCCAGAAAATTGTTTTGAGCAAGTTGGAAAAGGTGGGTGACCACCGATATTCACCTAGATCACAAGTGAATATTTTCCTTACCAATTCCAAGAAAGATGCAAGATCAAACCCTAGTTCACCAAGCATTTACCATTCAAGAGAAAGTAAAGAAGCCTCCAAGAGGTGTGCACCACTTAGTCTCCTCCATTCACCAAGAGATAACAACAAAAATCATTTGCAAGAGAGATATATACCAAAAATTCTCAAGTTTAGTGAAAGTTTCATCCATTAGTCTTCTCTCAATGGGAGAGCTATGATGGAAAATGAAATAGAGATGATCTCTATTTATACAAATCCTCTAACCATAGTTTGTCCACAAAACTTAGGGTAGAAAACAAGATACGGGGTCAAAAAACCTTATCTTTCCCATTTAAAAAGATAATTTTATTTAATTCATACTTTTCACACAAACCAAACCCTAGAAACATGATGTCACGTTGTTTTTGGGAAAATTTTATCACTTTTTCTCAAGTCGTTGAGTTGGAGAAGGAAAGGCTAGACCTCCAAAGGCCAATAGTCTTTAACCAAGACATTTATTCCATGACCCATGGGCCTCTTCCTTCAAAATGTGCCAAGTGTCCAACATCACCACCAAACCCTAGCCCTAAGTGACGCCAAGCCCCTAAAAGGTGACATTTTTTCCCTTTCAAGAAAGTCATTTGGCATGTAGGGGGTGTGAAAGATCGTCCAAGGTGTCCTATAGGCTTCCAAAGGCATTCCATTTTCATATAAAGTGTGGTCCCTTGGCATCCAACCTATGGGATTCAAGCCCCATGGAAGCCCAAGTTAGGCTTGTTCTTCCAAAATTGTCCATCAGTTGGGTCCTACAAAGACAAATGGATACACCCTCCAAGGATATCAAGTCAAATGCACCATCATGAGTAAATCAAATAATTAAAATAGGCATATAAGAATGTACATTCAAACCACCTCATCAAAATAAACCAATGCTCAAAGACCCTATGTGATTTTCCAATTTTTGGTATGGGAGAGTTGACAAAACGACGTATTGGGTGAATCATACCTCAAGTTTAGAGGTATTTCCCGAGGGGACCTATTTCTAAGAAATGTGGATGAGGTGTCATGAATGGGGGGATAATTTTGGGCACAAGGTTCATGACATACAAGGGGTTGTAGTGTCTTATTTATGGGTTCTTTTGTAAAGGGTCTGTCGCACCTTCGTTTTCAATGCAACCTTTTTCCAACTCCATTTATTTCATTTTATTCTTTTAAGATGTTTCCAGGTTGAAGCCAAGGTGGGGATTCTACCTGAGAATGAAACATTGTGCCCACATTGACTCTACCCTGGTCACATCATGCTTCCCCAAGTTGAAAACATGTGTGGGAATTATACCTTAGCATTAAAAACATTGCCAATGCCCACACATGCTCCACTTTGGTTGGAATTTTGTTATTAGTTATTTTTTATGGGTCCCATTAGTTTCTTATGAGAGACATTTCATTGTCCTAGAGATACTTGGGAAACAATATATAAGGTTAATGGTTGTATTTTATCTTTTTCCAGCTACAAACCTTTGGGCCTTCATGCCCTTCTTCCTACAAAATGAGGGACAACCCCTTTTTGGGTCAGTATAGCTAAAAATCCAAAAAGGTAAGGAGATGAGGGGATGAACTGTGGAAAGTGACAAGTATGGTCGGGAATGACATGATGACTCGTCAAGAGGACCTCCCAGTAGAAAACCTATCCCTAAGGGAGATCCACTTGCTAGGGAGAAATTCCAAACCCCAAAGTGAAACATGGCAAAGAGAATAGTGTCCAAGAAAATGTTACATAATCAAAAGTGGTAATAGATGCAACAAACTCAAATACCTCAAATATTGAAATGAAACTCACAATAATACTTGACTTGTACCTCATGGAGAAAGAACCAATGTCTTCCGGAGGCTAGATGATGTGGTGGAAATTGTTGTGATGAGCATGGAGCTATGGTGGTGAGGTGGACACTGATGTTCAAGTTGTCTCTTGGTACTCCATGTCTGCAACCCAAGGGCCTCGAGACGTCATCTCATTGGTTATCACTAGGAATTGGGGATAATATCTAGCTTCTACTTGGGGACATGTACTCGTCGTAGAGTGCAGTGTAGATTTTAACCTTGTACAATATTTACTACAAACAAATTTTAAGTAAAAGAACAAAAAAGATACAATGGAAAATACAAACATTACATAGAGATTTTTCCCCTAGAAACCCAAACCAAGAAAACCAACATATTCTATATTCATTCATAGTGATACATTGTTTACAATACGATATACATATAGGATCCAATGACATCGAAAACCCTAACCTAATGAACTGGATTAGTCAACAACCATAATTCCTTAACCGAAAATAGAAAACCATCGGCAAAAACCCATGTGCCGAAAAACCGCCCAACAATGGACATGAAAATTGAGGCAACATGAAAAACGAGGAAAAAAAGTGACACTACTATTCGTGAAAAGAATATAGCACATACCCAACATTCTCCCACTTGTTGTTTTATTTACATATAGGGGGTTGCAGGGTTACATAGTCAACAATCCAGGGCAATAATGCCCATGGATCCTCTACACCAAAAGAAATTCTCAGTGCTCACAGATTTTGTTAATGAATCTGCAAAATTCTTCAAAGTGTCTACCTTCATAAACAATACTTTCTTTTCTTGAACCACGTCTCTCACAAAGTGATATTAAATGTCAATATTCTTTGTCTTTGAATGATAAGTCGAGTTCTTCACTAGAAAAATTGTACACTGGCTGTCACAATATATCCTTACAGCTTGTTGTACCAACCTAATACCTGAACACAATATTTGTAACGATACTGCTTCCTTAGTTGCATGAGTGGTTGACATGTATTCAAAT
>ML822831.1:69676-86517 GCA_009831015.1 Picea engelmannii
GTTCTTACTTACTTGGTAGGATTTCATGTTTAACAACATCCTTAATTTCTCTAAATACCACATCTCGGCTATACACTACCTTCTTAGTTTCTGGGTTCCAAATATTATAACCTTTGAGACCATATTTAAATCCAATAAAGATACACTTTTCATCCTTCTTATCTATCTTACTCCTTTTTTCCTTTGGAACATGAACATATGCATCACAACCAAATACCTTGAGATGTGTGAGAGAAGGTTTCTTACCAGTGCATACCTCATGTGGAGTCTTGTCATCTAGCATTGATGAGGGTGATCTGTTGACCAGGTAACATGCAGTACCCACTGCCTTTGACCATAATTATTTCCCTAACCTGAAACCACTAAGTATGCACCTTGTTTTTTCCATCAGTGTCCTATTCATCATTTATGCAACTCCATTTTGTCGAGCTGTATATGGAGTAGTCTTCTTCCTTTCTATACCACACTATATAGAGTATAGACCTATGCCTAACATGCATGAGAACCGTAAAATATCTCAATATACCTATACCTATGAACACGGAAACAAAAAAAATTAAGAGTAGGATGGATCACTCATCCTTTGTCCATATACATAAATCCAAAACTTCAAAAATAGGCAACTAATCTAGATTTTTTATTTTTAGCATTTTTCATATCTATGATGAAAAGAAACATGTAAATCAATAATGCAAGTAGAAAAAAATGAAAATCAAATGAAACTAAACTATCATGAGAAATCAAAATGAAAATGCAGGAAATCAAAATGGCCTACCTACTTACTAGGGGCCTTGGGGCCTTGGAGATCAAGTGATAGATGATGTCAAGTAAAATCATACAACTAGTGTAGCCATATATTCATAATTTCATCAAGGTATATCCCCATGTTCTTATTCACAGATTAGAACAAGGATACGTCAAGAACATAATGATCATGAGCATAAATAGACATATAATCAATCATGAAATGAAACTCATGGAGATGGGTGGGAAGGGGGAAATCATGTTGGAAAGAACATCCACAAGCCTGATCGATCCATCTCTGGAGGAGACTATTGTATGTAGACGATGACTCATACTCATCCCTATTAGCATGATCACTTCTTCCTCAAGACTAAGAAGATATGAGAGATCCCAAGAAGACCCCAACATTCCCTTGAGAAGAAGAAATGAGGTAAGGGACCATCTCATGTATGGAGAAAGAAATGCATTGCCTCTTTATCCATGAATCAATATAAAAATCTTCAAGATGAAAATACTTTCTCTTTGTTGGGTGAGATTTCGATTGCTCAAGGATAGCCACGACTTGGTATCCTTCAAGATCTGATCTTGAAGGTGGTTGAAAATCTTCATGAGTATGCTGTGACAAATCATCCTGGAACAAATCTGTGATCATATCATTACCAAGATGCCAATAATTTCAATCATATGTGCATTAAGACCATTCCTATGAAGATAAAAAATCAACCCCTTTTGTTTGATAATTACCTTCAACATCATAAATTATATATTTATCAAAAGAAAAACAAACCACATCCCATCCACACCTGCTGACATGTATGAATCATCAATGTGTTGATCAAACACATTAGATGGGTCCGTCACGACATAATCTGTCTCATTGGAGCCAATTATTATCTTTTTATCTTCATGTGAAGGAGAAAGGCAAGGATGGATAAATTCACCTTCATCAAGCGAGAAAATGGACACCGATGTCACATCAAGGTCTTCATCATCGATATCTTCTTGAAAACGTTCTTCAAGCTCCTCTTCTACAGGTGGTGGGAGATATTGTTCTTCAACATCATACTGTTGAGATGTTGTCTCTTCATCCACCAGAAAAAATTCTCTGTAAAGGGAATATTTGAGCTCTTGGAGAGTAGTCTCCAAATCCTGAGTAGTTGGCCCTCAATACCTAAGAAATTATTCAGCAAGCTTTGTAGAAGACCGTATACTTTTTGTATCACACGAGTTTGTAAGCCACTTCCTTTGACTTGAGTTCAGAGAACATACAGAATTTTTCATTAGTACATCCTCATGCATTACATTTATACTTGAATCATACCTCATATAGTTCACAACATGGATGGCTGTTAGAGTTGGGTCACCATAGAATTTGGGGCAATTTTCCCTCCACCCCGTAGGGAAAAGGTTCGCGTATCCAAGGATATTTTGAGCATCGATAGAAGGGTATACCTTGTGGAAGGCCCATGGTAAATCCTGTGATTCCATGATTCTGTTATCTGGGATGTTGTTTCAATGGAGTCGCCAAATGAACTCAATGTTCATAAAAATGGAGGGAAGGGAAAGGGAACTTTCCACAACTTGAGTAGCCATATGAGTTTTAACTCATCAAGAAAGAGAAAAGGAAAGGGTATTTCCTTTAAGTTTAGTTTCCAAGAAATATATCGAAAATCTTTGGGATATCTTGACAAAGTGTCGTTAGGGATAAGAAGAGGATTCAAAATATTCCCCGACAATGGCGCCAAAATGTTATCACACAAGTTGTAGGTTGGGAAAATATCAACCCAAACCACAATATGGTGACAACTAAGAGAAAAACTACCCACTCTCACCTTAGATAGGTATTCCCGTCACTTTAGAGATAAAGTGATCACCTCAATGGGGGAATCCCGATTACCCTAGGGGGAAATTATATGGAAAGCGAGACAATGAGATGAATGCCCATATATGTCATTTTTCTATGTGGAATATGGATTTGATGGAACGTCTCATAAATGGTTTAAGGTTTCCAAGTCTTTGGTTACCTACGAAAAGTGTTTGTACCTTCCCAAGACACAAGAAAAACCAAGTATGTATGTAATATGTTAAGTGGACAAGAAAGTTAAGCTTTCTGTCCCTAATTGCAGTAGTAATCAAATATATATACCAGCAATGAAATCAAGTAACTACTGCAGATTAAACCCCTTAAAGCATCGAAGATTAGTTGAGCTATGAAGCATAAAACATGTGGATAAGTTCTCAACACTTTAGCACAACCTTTAGTGGAATTAGATGGTTGTTGTGATACGTTTTCATAGTATATTTATGAAATCCAACTGTATTTGGTAGTGATTTTCTACAGAAACAACTTTTAACCACGAAAATAAGCAAGTAACCGAACCAAAATTTCACCAATTAGCAGTAGAATAATAATAATGGCTTACTAGCAAATTTCCACGGTCAAATTGCAAGTTAAAGTCAAGAAAAGAAGATGATTTTATGCAGCCCTAATGGCTGTAGGTTTTTAGTTGTTATATCTATAAGAAGTTCAAGATAAATAAGACACCCTAGAAGGTTTAGCAACCTCAAGGAATCCACAAAATATTCCAACTTGAACAAGGTTGATATTTCACCAAAACATGTTTACCAATGCAAACAATTTGTTTCTCCAATACAAACTTTCAGATTAGTTCCTTTTAAAATATGGGTGACTGGAGTATTAGAAGTATGAGTTATCTCAACAAAATACTTAGGAGTGTAAATCCTCTTGCTCCCTAGGGCATGCCAATCAAACTAGATTAGATTCAAGAGGGTATACACATTTGTATTCCTCCTAACAACCTTTACCAAAGAAAATGACTTACAAACTTAGAAATTAAGATGAATCTTAATGGAGGGTGTATGCAACATATTCCTCCTAGGGTTTCAACCAACAATAATCAAGAAGTAAGAAATAACTAACAAGTGCATATTTTCCTTACCAATTGCAAGAAAGATGCAAGATCAAACCGTAGTTCACCAGGCATTTACCATTCAAGAGCAAGTAAAGAAGCCTCAAAGAGGTGTGAACCACTTATTCTCATCCATTCAACAAGACATAACACCAAAACTCATTTTCAATAGAGATATATACCAAAAATGCTCAAGTCTAGCAAAAATTTCAGCCATTAGTCTTCTCACAATGGGAGAGCTATAATGAAAAATGAAATAGATATGATATCTATTTATACAAATCCTCTAAACATAGTTTTTCCATAAAAATTAGGGTAAAACACAAAATAAGGGGTCAAAATTCCTTATCTTTCCCCTTTAAGAAAATACTATTATCTAATTCATACTTTGCACAAAAAAGAATCCCTAGAAACATGACGTCACCCTCTTTTTGGGCAACGTTTGGCACTTTTGGTCAATCCATTGAGTTGGAGAAGGAAAGGTTGGGCCACCAAAGGAAAATAATATTCAACCAAGATGTTTCTATTGGCGCTAATGTTTCTTCCATGATCCATGGGCCACTTTCTTCAAAACGTTCCAAGTTTCCATCATCACCACCAAACATTATCCCTAGGTGACATCAAGCCCCCAAAAGTTGACATTTGCCCCTTTCAAGAAAGTTGTTCGGCATGTAGACGGTGCGAAATATCCTCTAAGGTTTCTTCTAGGCCTCCAAAGGCATGTCATCATAATTTGGAGTGTGGTCCCTTGGCATCCTACCTGTGGGATTCAAGTCCCATGGAAGCCCGAGCTAGGCTTGTTCTTCCAAAACTGTCCATCGACTGTGTCCTGCAAAGACAAATGGATACGACCTCCAAGGATCTCAACTCAAATGCATCATCATGAGTAGATCAAATTATCAATAAAATATCCGTCTAATCATTTACATCCAAACCACCTCATCAAAATAAACCAAATCTCAAAGACCCTATGCGATATTATAAGCTTAGGTATGGGCGAGTTGACAAACCGACCTATTGGGTGAATCATACCTCAAGTTTAGGGGTGTTTCCCGAGGGGACCTCTTTCTAAGCCATGTGGATTAGGTGTCATGTATGGGGGGAAGAATTTTGAGCATGGGGTTCATGAAATACAATGGGATGTAGTGCCTCATTTATGAGTTCCTTTGTAGAGGGTGTGTTGCACCTTCGTTTTTAGTGAAATTTTTTTCCATTCCCATTTATTTCCTTTTATTATTTTAAGATGTTTCTAGGTTCAATCCAAGATGGGGCTTCTACCTAAGCATGAAAAAATGTGCCCACCTTGAATCTACCCTAGTCACATATTTCTTCCCCAAGTTGAAAACATGGGTGGGGGGTCTACCTTAGCATTAAAAACAGTGCCCACACATGCTCCACCTTGGTTGGCATTTTTTTATTAGTTATTTTTTATGCGTCACATTAGTTTCTTATGAGAGACATTTTATTGTCCTCGGGATGCATGGCAGAGCATGTAGAAGGCTAATGGTTGGATTTTATATTTTTCCAACTACAAGTCTCTAGACCTTCAACCCCTTCTTGGTTCAGTATACCTGAAAATCCCAAAAGGTAAGGAGATGAGGAGATGGAGTGTGGAAAGTGACAGGTATGGTTGGGAATGGCATGATGACTCATCAAGAGGACCTCCTAGTAGAAAACCTATCCCTAAGGGTGACCCACTTGCTAGGTTGCAATGTCAACCACCAACATGTAACAAGGAAAAGAGCATAATGTCCAAACAAACATTACATAATCAAAAGCACTAATAGATGCAACAAACTCAAATGTCTCAAATATTGAAATGAAACTCACCATAATACCTGACTTGTACCTCATGGAGAAATACCTAATGTCTTCCAGAGGCTAGATGATGTGGTGGATACCGTTGTGATGAGCCTAGAGTTGTGGTAGTGCAGTGGACACTGTTGTTCAAGTTGTCTCTCAGTACTCCATGTCTACAACCTAAGGGCCTTGAAACATCATCTCCTTGGTTATCCCTAGGAATTGGAGATAACATGTGGCTCATACTTGGGGACAGGTAATCGCCATAGAGTGCATGAGAAATGCAACATATCTCAATATACCTTAGCCTACATACATGAAAACAACACACTATAAAAGTAGGATTTCTCACTCATTATTTGTCCGTATAAAGAAATCCAAAACTTCAAAAAAAGGCAACTAATCTAGATTTTTTTTTTTAACACTTCTCATATATACGATGAAAAGAAACATGTAAATCAATAATGCAAGTAGAGAAAAATGAAAAACATATTCAACTAAACCATCATGAGAAATACATATGAAAATGCAAGAAATCAAAATGACCTACCTACTTACTAGGGGCCTTGGGGATCTGAAGATCGAGTGATAGGTGATGTCAGGTAAACTCATACAACTAGTGCAACCATTTGTTCATTATTTCATCAAGGTATATACCCCTATTCTTAATCACATAATGTAACAAGGATAATTCAATCACATAATGATCATGAACATAAATAGACATATAATCAATCATGAAATGAAACTCATGGATATGGATGGGAGGGAGGAAATCATGCTGGAAAGAACATCCAAAAGCCTCATCGATCCATCTCTGGATGAGAATATTGTATGTAGATGATGGATCATCCTCATCCTTGTTAGAATGATCATTTCCTCTTGAAGACTAAGAATATATGAGAGATCCCAAGAATACTTGAAGATTCCCCTAGAAGAAGAAATGAGGTAAGGGACCATCTCATGTCTGGAGAAAGAAATATGTTGTCTCTTCATCCACAAATCACTATAAAAAGATTCAAGATGAAAATAATTTCTTTTTGTAAGGTGATATTTTGACTGCTCAATGATGTCCATGACATGGTATCCATCAGGATTTGAGCATGAAGGTGGTTGAAAATATTCATGAGTATGCTGCGACGAATCATCCTAGAACAAATATGTGATCATATAATTACCAAGATGTGAAGCATCTGAATCATATGTGCATGAATACTAGTCCTCTGAAGACAGAAACTCAACCCATTTTTTTTCATAACTTCCTTCAACACTGCAAATGGAATATGCATCAAAAGTGAAACAAACCACATCCCATCTATGCCTCTCGACATGTATGAAATCATCAATGTGTTGATCAACCATGTCAGATGGGTCCTCCACAATATCATTTGTATCATTGGATCCAATTATTATTTTTTTATCTTCATATGCAAGAGGAAGGCAAGGATGGACTACTTCACCTTCATCAAAAGAGAAAATGGACACCAATGTCACATCAAGGTCTTTATCATCAAGATCTTCTTGCCAACTTTCTTCATGGATATGTTCTTCAAGCACCTCTTCTGCAGGTGGTGGGTGATAATGTTATTCAACTTCATACTCTTCAATTTTTGTCTCGTCATACACCAGAAAACCTTCTTTGTAAATGGCATCTTCGAGCTCTTGGAGGGTAGTTTGAAAATCTTGAGTAGCTAGCCGCCGATACGTGAGAAATTATTCAACAAGCTTTGTAGAAGACCAGATTAGATCACACAAATATGCAAACCACTTCCTTTGACTCGAGTCCAAAGAAGATACAAAAAAATTCATTAGTACATCCTCATGCATTACATTTATACTTGAAGCATACCTCATATAGTTCACAACATGGGTGAGTTATAGAGTTGGGTCACCATTGAATTTGGGGAATTTTTCCCTCCACCCTACAGGGAAAAGGTTCAAGTATCCATGGATATTTTGAGCATCTATACAAGGGTATACCTTTTGGAAGGCCCATGGTAAATATCATGATGCCATGGTTCCATTATCTGGTATGTCGTTTCAATGGAGTCACCAGATGAACTTGATGTTCATAAAAAATGGAGGGAAGGAAAAGGGAACTTTCCACAACTAGAGTTGCCAAATGAGTTTTAACTCATCAAGAAAGGGAAAAGGAAATGATTATTCCTTTAAGTGGAGTTTCCATGAAATCTAGGGAAAATATTTGGGATAGCTTTCCAAAGTGTCATTAGGGATCAGAAGAGAATTCAAAATCCTCCCTGACAGTGGTGCCAAAATGTTATTACACAAGTTTTAGGTTGAGAAAATCCCAACCGAAACCACAATATGGAGACAACTAAGAGAAGACCTACCCATTGTCACCTTAGATAGGTATTCTTGTCACTTTAGAGATTAAGTGATCACCTCAAGGGGGAATCCTGGTGACATTAGGGGGAAAATGAGATCGAAAGTGAGATGATGAGATGAATTCCCCTATAGGTCAAGTTTATATGTGGACGATGGATTTGATGGTATGTCTTTTAATTCGTTTAAGGTTTCCAAGTCTTTGGGTACCTATGGAAGGTGTTTGTACATGCTCGAGACACAATAAAATCCAAGTATGCACATAATATGTTAAGTGGACAAGAACGTTAAGCTAGATGTCCCTAATTACAAAAGTAATCAAAGATATATGTCAAAAATGAAATCAAGTAACTACTACAGATTAAACCACTTAAAGCACCAAATATTAGTTGAGCTATAAAGCATAAAACATGTAGATAAGTTCTCAACACTTTAGCACAACCTTTAGTGGTATTAGACGGTTTTTATGATAAGTTTTCATAGTATATTTATGACAACCAAGTGGTTGTAGCATTGATTTTCTACAACAACAACTTTTAACCACAAAAATAAGCAAGTAATCCAACCAAAAGTTCACGAATTAGTAGAAGAATAATAATAATGTCTTACTAGAAAATTTCCATGGTCAAATTGCAAGTTAAAGTCAAGAAAATAAGATGATTTTTTGCAGCCCTAATGGCTGTATATTTTAAGTTGTTATAGATCTAATAATATCAAGAGAGCTAAGACACCCTAGAGGCTTTAGAAACCTCAAGGAATCCACAAAAGATTCCAACTTGAACAAGATTGATATCTCACCAAAACACATTTACCAATGCAAAAAAATTGTTTCTCCAATGCAAACTTTCAGATTAGTGCCTTTTAAAATATGGGTGAATGGAGTCTTATAAGTATGATTTTTATCTATAAAATCCCTAGGGGTGTAAATCCTTACTCCTTGTTATCACCATAACAATTCCCGTACAGGATCCAAGTATCGAACATTTAGCAAGAACTACATCGTAGTGGAAGCATGATAGTTTATTTAGAATACCAGAACATATCTGACGACTTATGGACAAATATAGTGGAGGCACAAAAGGTATAACTCGATAGACCATTAATTGTGAAACAACCCAGATCAATGGTTGGAGCCCAGATCGGGCGATGAATTTGCATGAGACTTAACCATGTACAGGCGGACCAGGGAAAACCATTGCGGTTTTTAAAATGGATGTGCGACGCCTCTAGAGATACATCGGGGAGAAATTTGGTTTGCCTAAAACCACTTTCGCAAAAGTCCTGATGTCACATTTTTCAATACGTCAAATCAAACACTCATGAGGTGGGTGACTGCTAGTCAGAATCACCCCGCTTCACTCATTTGATACTTCACAACTGTATGCTGTCAGGTGAATGACACCATGTAATGAACTCAAATGCTAATCATTTGAAATGGATTGGTAGAGCATGGTAAACCAACGTACTTGTAGTCAATCCTATCAATTATCCATAATTGGAACTCTATAACTACTGATTCTCAAGTATAGAGGCATCATTTCATCCATAAACAAAGTAATCTCCAATTTGATCGACTCTCTGATTTCTGTAGGAATGTTTTGGTGTCCACGAAATTGGGACACATGGACAAAGCTATATCCATTGAAACCGGTCATTCAGGTAACATGGGAGATTTACCTATGAGTAAAAAGGAAAGGGTAATTACACATATAATAGCGACTAAATTCCATACAGAACCTGCTATAGACTCTGGATTAGAAGTCAGGATAAATCCCATTATGAGGGATCTAATCATGAATGAGCAAGCTGTGAAAAAGAAACAGAGAAAACAACAAAAGAAAAAAACCATAGTTGAAACGGTTGAAAGTGTTGGAGAGAATCAACCGGTCTGGTTGGATACTTCAAAGGAGGAGATTGCTAAGCTAAAATGAATTTGTGGGTGAAGATAAGTACATCCTAGCAAGTTTTGGACAAATGGAAACCTAAGGAAAGGGGCCCAGATATAACATACATGTTACTAACGATCCCTTTAAAATAGGATAATTGTTAGGTTAAATCATTCCTTTTTGTAACTTGTCTCTATTTTTAGAATTCTGAGGAAACCTGAACATTTTGAATTCCATGAGAAATTCCTCTTTATATATATTATCTTAAGGATGGAGAAAAATGAGCCTGTCCTCTGTGAAGGAAGACTTTTGTAAGTTTTGGGGCTAGAATGAATATATAAATGAAGAAGTGGATTTTGGATTGTTTATGAAAATATTCTAACTGGCGGTGATATGAGTCTTGTTTTCTTTCATAGTATGTGATTCATGTTATCCTATATTTCATTTTTCACTTTCATCTATCTAAATTGGAGATTTATAGGATGAGAATTCATTATTTGATGCTCCTGGATTAGTGATTTAGACTATGTTTATCTCTTCTTAACCGATTCAGAATTCATTACTGTAATGCTC
Organism: Picea engelmannii; assembly: GCA_009831015.1. Lineage (NCBI taxonomy): Eukaryota > Viridiplantae > Streptophyta > Pinopsida > Pinales > Pinaceae > Picea > Picea engelmannii. The sequence goes on from ML822831.1 coordinate 79,953, forward strand.
TGATGTAGCTATGTGTTTCTTTTTCTTCTGATGCCATTCTAATTTTCAAATATAGACTCATACTTAGTACCTCATTTATCCTGTCCCTCTTAATATTTCTCATGTTCTGACAATGCATTGTTCATTCCAGACTCCATGGCCCAAATGCCATCTTCATTTCTTCAATTATTTTATTAAAAAAAACCCAAAACAAACCAAATCTAGCCACCAATTTCCATAGATATATCAAGTGAAATGAGAGAGCCCTCTCTGATTTGAGCAGGCTAGTGGATCAGCTCTAAATATGGTTGAAACAGTTACCTCTGTTGTTTCTATATTCAGTCAGACAGATTTATAGATTGCTAACATTCTGGCGTCGTTGTCGGGGATGAATTGAAAATTTTTCCCTGGGAAAGAATGACATGGTTGAGTTCTAAGTTCTGAGAGTAGTAGAATCTTAGGCACATATTGGCTATCTTCCTGCTATGGCAAATCCACACATCAAAAAATCATTTTGAAGGTGATTCCGTTGGTAGAAGAATCTAGAAATTTGAATTTTCATTGGCGACTCCACTCTCAATGTAGAATTCAGATCCCAAAACGTTATTAGTGACTTCACTCAAATTTAAAATGCAGTTCAGAGACTCCACTGGAATATGAGATGCCTTGACATAGGTATGAAAATGCATCATGGAAGAAAATAGGTACTTAAAATGGGATCTCCTCCAAAGCATTTTACTTTTTGTTATAAGTTACCTCTACTCCTTCCTTGAATATGCCAAACAAATTTTTCTTTACCTACTGCATTCCAATAATGATCATGATAATATTGAAATTGCATATCCTCCTCTTAAAGTTGTACATGCATATCCTCACTATATCATTGATTTTGATAAAAAAATTCTATCTGGGCCATGCGATGATCATAACCAAGTTGATGAGCCTCAGGAAACCAAACCTGATATTCCACCTCTTGTACTTGATCTAACATCCTCCAAGACTCAGCATATATACATACCCTTAAAATTACCTCAAGTCCTTCATGATTTTCCTCCTGATCACTATAAATACCTTCCTGTGTTTGATGGGGAACCTGATGTCATCTCAGCTGAAAAAAACATCCAAGGGTTTGAGCATTTTATAGAGTTGTTTGAGATTGACCATGATGATGTTTGCATGAGGGTCTTCTCTCAATCCTTGAAAGGGGACACCAAAGACTGGTTTAGACATTTGCAGCCAGATACAATTAGCTCATGGGAGGAATTGAAGAATGTTTTTTTTAATTTTTGGGGCAAGAATAAATCTTTGGAGCTACAACTTGCAGATTTCTATGCCTTGAAATGGCAGAGCAACGAAACTATCTCTATATTCAGTAGAAGGTTTTCCATTATTTACTACAAATTGCCTAAAGAGATTCAACCCACTGAAGCTGCTTCCATGCTCCATTATGCAACAACTCTTCATCCAGATTTGTCTTTCCTCCTGATGGAAAGAAGACCCAAGTCCTTACAACAAATGTTTAATGATGCCTAGGATATTCAACACAACATCTAGGCATGTAAAAAGATCCAAAAGGAGGGTTTGGATGCTCAAGAACATGAAAGTGAATATGAACAGAAAATAGTTGATTGGAGTCTTGAGCATATAATTGACAATATCATGGGCCCTATTAAAGTTTCAAATGCTTATGATTGCACTAAAAATTATATTCCACTTGTTAAAAGAGGAGGTGTTGTTTTAGCTTCTGAGCCATCCCATGATAAGCAGTGGGCTGATTGTTTTATATATTCTTTTGTAGACAGTCAAGAGGATGAGTTTGCAAACTAGTTTGTTGAAGAACAAATTAATGTTATGAGTTTGTTCTTGTTAGACGATGTTGCATATGATGCTAATTTCCCTGTATATGAAAAATATGAGGATGATCGTGATAATGAAGATTTTATTTTTCAGTAGTACAGTGAGGAGAAAACTATTAGATCAACTGAAGAGAATTATTTACCCTTGTGCTTTACTACATTAAAATTGTTGAAAGAGAATTCTCAGGTTATTTTGGAGGCAAACGAAATTGTGCTAATGCAAATTCACACCAAACCAACGACACAGATTGACAGGATATTGGAACACTCTTCTCAGATGCTTGATGACCCTATTCTTTGTTTTGAGAAAGACCTTGTAAATTCATAAACACATTTATTGGTCGAAGACAAAGCTGAAAGTGAACATGTCCAGAAACCCAAAGAGATGGAAAAATGTACCTATGATGATATTGGAAAAAATGAAGGTTTTGGATCAGGTAACAAAACCTTGCCATTATGTTTTCCCTCATTCGAATTATTGAAACAAAATGTCGATAGTGTTTCAAAATGAAGAATGTCCAAACATGGCATTGAAAGTGAAGAAAGTAGCAGACTTACAGATAAAAACTCTCTCCCCTTATGCTTTTCTTCCTTTGAATGGTTAAGAGAAAATCATGAAATTTCAGAAAAAATAGGGAGTTCTGACCATTTTCACAGTAGCATTGTTTTACATGAAAAGGTTGTCATCATTGAAGAACACCAACTACACTCACATGCATTGCAAAATCATTATTTGGAAGGGAATTTCAATTTAGAATTCCAACCTGTGCTTAATCATCAGATTAAAGAAGAAGAATATCAAGAGATTCTTATCGAAGGCCTTTTCCTTTCTCCTAGGACTAATGCAGATGTTCAACAATATTACCAGCAAGACAAGGTATTTCAAGGTTGCCTTTCTTCCCCTGAAAATGACATGGTGATCCTATTTCTAAACAACCTAGATATAGATGAATATTTTGAAATTTCACCTATGGAGACTCTGAATGGAGAGTAAAACCTTGTGGAGGAAGCTTGCTCTTTTATCTTGATTCCTGAAAAGGAATCATTCCTCCATGAGATTCATGATCCCAAGACACATTATATTGAAAGGTTTCACAATCAGAATCTACCAATAATAGTGGATTACAATGAATCAATGTCTATACCATATGTGAGTCTTTTTACACCAAATAATGTTCTCTAGCCATGGTTGCCTTATGACCCAAGAAATCACTACTACCAGACTTCTCAACAACTCTGTGATTTTTTTAGAAGTCAACAAGTTGAATCACCTGAAAACAAAAATGTGGTGGAGGGAGTGAAACATGTTTATTATTTTGCACATATTTTAGAAGATACATTTGCAATCCTGTTGGAGGTAATAAACAATCCAAATGTTTTTTATTTTTTGATATTTGGATTGATGGATAAATTTTCGAATGAATTATCAATCAACAGGATTTGGAGAAAGCTTGTGCAAAGTAAACAAACAGTGGATAAAATTCTTGTGTGGTTGCATTAGCATTTTGATTTCACTTGATTGGAAGTTTATTTCAATAGTTAGGGTAGGTCGGAGTGTGCAAATAAGCTTGTTGATCAAGCATTTTTCAGTTTGGATTTTCAGTATTGTGTACAATCATATTTTAGCGGTGTATTCAGTATCTAGTTGAGAGCAGTGTGCATAGTTTGGACTTCAACAGACACTGGTGATATGGTAGGAGAAGGGTACAAAGACATGTTTTAGGATCAGCCCAATGGATAAGGCACCAGGTCTATGAGTTCTTTTCTACCTCACAGGGAGGATAGCATCCCTGGTTGGAGCCCATGTTATCACCATAACAATTTTCGGATAGGATCCAAGTCTCAAAAATTTAGCAAGAACTACATCGTAGCGGAAGCATGATAGTTTATTTAGAATACCATGACACATTTGGCGGTGTATGGACAAATATAGCGGAGGCACAAAAGGTATAAATCGATAGATTTTCGATTGTGAAACAACCCAGATCAACGGATGGAGCCTAGATTGGGCAATGAACTTGCACGAGACTTAACCATGTAAAGGTGGATTGGGGAAAACCATTGTGGTTTTTAAAATGAACTCCTGATGCCTCTAGAGATACATCAGGGGAAAACGTGGTTTTCCTAAAACCACTTTTGCAAAAGTCTTGATGTCACATGTTTCAATATGTCAAATCAAACACTCGTGGGGCGGGTGACGACTAGTCAGAATCACCCTGCTTCACTCGTTCGGTACTTCACAAATGTATGTTGTTAGGTGAACACCACCATGTAATGAACTTGAATGCTAATCATTTGAAATGGATTGGCTGAGCATGGTAAACCAACATACTTGTAGTTGATTCTGTTAGTAATCAATAATTGGAACTCTATAACTACTGATTCTCAAGTATGGAGGCATCATTTCATCCATAAACGAAGTAATCTCTAATTTGATCGACTCTTTGATTTCTATAAGAACATTTTAGTGTCCAAAAAATTGGGACACATGGAAAAAGCTATATCCAGTGAAACCGGTCATTTAGGTAACATGGAAGATTTGCCTACGAGTAAAAAGGAAAGGTTAATTGCATGTATATTAGCGACTAAATTACATATGAAACCTGCTATAAACTTTGGATTAGAAGTTAGGCTAAATCCCATTATGAGTGATCTAATCATCAACAAGCAAGATGAGAAAAGGAAATGGAGCAAATGACAGAAGAAAGAAACCATAGCTGAAACAATTGAAAGTGTTGGAGAGAATCAACTGGTCTGGTTGGATACTCTAAAGGAGGAGATTACTAAGCTAAAATGAATTCTCGTGTGAAGATAAGTACATCCCAACAATTTTTGCACAAATGACAACCTAAGGAAAGGGGCCCAGATATAACAGACTTGTTACTAACGGTCCCTTTAAAATAGGATAATTGTTACGTTAAATCATTCCTTTTTGTAACTTGTCTCTACTTTTAGAATTCCGAGGAAACCTAAACGTTTTGAATTCCATGAGAAATTCCTCTATATATATATATATTATATTAAAGATGGATAAAAAGGAGCTTGCCCTCTGTGCAGGAAGACTTTTGTAAGTTTTGGGGCTAGAATGAATATATAAATGCAGAAGCAGATTTTGGATTTTTAATGAAAAGATTCTAACTGGCGGTGATATGAGTCTTGTTTTCTTTCATAGTATGTGATTCTTGTTATCCTATATTTCATTTTTCATTTTCATCTGTCTAAATTGGAGATTTAGAGGCCCATAATTCATTATTTGATTCTCTTGGCTTAGCAATTTAGACTATGTTTATCTCTTCTTAACTGATTCAAAATTCATTACTATAATGCTCTGATGTAGTTATGTGTTTCTTTTTCTTCTGATGCCATTCTAATTTTCAAATATAAACTCAGACTCACTACCTCATTTAGCCTATTCCTCTTAATAGTTCTCATGTTCTGACAATGCATTGTTCATTCCAGACTCCATGGCCTAAATGTCATCTTCATTTCTCCAGTTATTTTATTAAAAAACCCCAAAACAAACCAAATCAAATCTAGACACCAATTTCCATAGATATATCAAGTGACACAAGAGATCCCTTTCTGAGTTGAGCAGGCTAGTGCCTCAGCTCTAAAGTTGGTTGAAACAGATAACTCTGTCATTTTTCTATTCACTTGAACAGATTTACAGAGTGCTTACACTCCCTAAGGCATGCCAATCAAACTAGAGTATATCTAAGAGGTTATACACATTTGCATTCCTCCTAACAACCCTTACCAAAGAAAATTACTTTTAAACTTAACAATTAAGATGAAGCTTAATGGAGGGTGTATGAAACATACTCCTCCTAGGGTTTCAAACAACAATAACCAAGAAGAAGTAAGAAATAACTAACAAGTGCAATTTTTCCTTACCAATTCCAAGAAAGATGCATAATCAAACCCCAAATCACCAAGAATTTACCATTCAAGAGAAGTAAAGAAGCCTCCAATATGTGAACACTGCTTAGACTCATCCATTCACCAAGATATAACACCCAAACTAATTTGCAAGAGAGAGATATACCAAAAATGCTCAACTCTAGCAAATATTTTAGTCATTAGTCTTCTCACAATGGGAGAGTTATGATGAAAAATGAAATAGAGATAATATTTATTTATGAAAATATTCTAAACATATTTTTTCCACAAAACTTAGGGTAAAACAGAATATAAGGGGTCAACAACCCTTCTCTTTCCCCTTTACAAAATAAATATTATTTAATTTATACTTTGCACATAAACGAAACCATAGAAACATGACATCACCCTCTTTTTGGGCAACGCTTGGAAACTTTGGTCAAGTCGTTAAGTTGGAGAAGTAAATTCTAGGCCTCCAAAGGCCAATAGTCTTCAACCAAGACATTTCTTCCATGATCCATGGGCCTCTTCCTTCAAAACGTGCCAAGTGTCCAACATCACCACGAAACCCTAGCCCTAGGTGATGTCAAGCCCCCAAAAGGTGATGTTTTTCCCCTTTGAAGCAAATTTTTTTGCATGCAGGGGGTGGGAAATACCCTCCAAGGTGTCCTCTAGGCCTCCAAATGCATGTCATCATCATCCATAGTGTGGGCCCTTGGAATATAACCTGTGGGATTCAGTCCCCATGGAAGCCCAAGCTAGGCTTGTTCTTCCAAAACTGGCCATCGACTGGGTCTTGCAAAGACAAAATGGATACGCCCTCCAAGGATCTCTAGTCAAATTCATTATGA
>ML822831.1:95504-110470 GCA_009831015.1 Picea engelmannii
TCGTGAATATATGATTTCCTCAAATTTTATGCAATCATTTCTTCTTGTTCTTCTCTTTCATTTAATCCCCCATCATTTGGTATTCCCTTTCCATATTTAATCAGGTGGTATAATTCATTATAAGTCTAGGCACCATCAATTCCAGTGGCATCAAAGGTATCTAAGTCTATTTTTGGCATTGTTTCCTCATGTTCCTTTGTTACCAAAATTGGTTTCATATATTTCTTAGTTTCCATCTTCTCCAAGGTCATATTTTTCCTTCTTTGATATCCTTTTGGAGCCATGTATAGATACCTACATTTTAGTCAACCAAACAACAAGTCATGCAAAACAAGTCAACTTAAAAAATCAAAACAATTACCACGCCAAATTTCATTTCAACAGTTTGAATTAAAAATAGTTTTTGAAGGTTAAGAAATTTAACCCTACTTTGAGCTACATTTAGTTGAAGTGGTCATAGAGCTTAGTAACTTTCAAATGAAAATCATTGTTAAAACTTGGGTAAGCTTCAAAACATGTATTGTAATCTTCTAGATTACATGAGCATTCAAGAAGATTCTACATTAGGGAAAGCACATCACACACATGTACTCAAGAAGGGAGGGATAATTTAGGGAAGGTTATTCCAACCAAGTTCTTATTCCATATTCACATGAGTATTTATACATTGGAGAGATGGGTGGAGTGGTTGTACCCACTCCAACAGATCATTTGTTAAGTTCCTTTACTTGACTTATGCATTCACATTATTTTACTTAGTTTCTTACTTTATTACATATATTCATATATTTTCTTATGTATAATGTCCAATGTGTAATGTATGATGATTATTACAAGGGCGATTATTACAAGGGCCTAAGAGGCCTCCCAACATCTCCCCCATGCCCAATTCCTTTCTCCCAAGCAAGTGTGCAATAACATCTTGGGTTTCTAATCCTGCAAAAGTATCCTTAATGTGCATCAACCATGCATATCGGTCTACATAGGTAAATTAGCTGTCAGTTGTATAGGAAGATACAAATATGCAAGGTTTATTGTGATTGGTTTCAAATGGATCTATATGACTACATAGATCACATGTCCCAACTTCTTGATCTCCATGCTTTCAACATTCTCTTCCAGTCCAAGGGAAACCAATGTTGCCTCAACCAAATATAACTTTATTTCTCACAGGAACTGTTGAGGCTATATCTATTGCTAGATCTGGTTGGTTATTGCCAAACTTAGACTACTCATGCACTCCACCGATATACTGCTCCTAGGGATTCTTTTATGGGATCCATGAGGGTTTGTGACATCAACCAATCCTACCATTCCTTTGGTTTCATGGTTACAACCTGGGGGACTATTATGCAAAATGTTTACCAAGGGGCTCAATGTTGGCCTCGACCAATTTTTGTGGAGAAATTGGTCGTGTTTGACCATTTTTGGGAGTTCGACAAGATGGTCGAAGATGAAGTGCCTAGGCGAAGCGGTGATTGTGGGATCTCACCCTTTTTGAGGGCGTTTTAGGTTTTATGGTTTATGTAACGGGTATGGGATGTCAGCCAATGTGGTTACCCATGCTTAGGCCTCTTTTGTAATGTATAAATAAGTAGCTAGGCGATGTAATAAGGGAGACCTAGAGAGCCGATGGCTTAGTGCTAATATTAGCTATGTGCAAGAAGATGTGTTAAGGCTTGCAGAGCTAAGTGAAAATGTTTTGTAAGTGCGTTGTGCACAGACTGTGTAAGGCTTTGTGCTTTGAGCTAACTCAGGGAAGGAGGATCTGGCGAGGTGCACGCAGATCTCCTGTCCTATGCGGAGTTGGCCTTGTGGCTTGGTTCTTGTAAGGAGATTGAAGAGACTAATAAATAAGATAAGAAGAGTTGGTGGATGTAGCCCCACACTGGGGTGAATCACGTATATCATGTGTTATTGTGCTTTGTGCAATTTTTTTTATGCTGGTTATGTATTTATCTTCTTAGTGCACTGATCTTGATGTGTAATAGATAGATCTACTGATGCTTACTACTTTAGGTATGACTGAATGTTAGATATGCTCGAATGTTATGTACCGAATGGTTAGATGTACTTAGATCTTGGTTAATACTGTGTTGTTTTGTAATCAGGGTTTAACCTACGATGTGAATAAGGGTTAAAGATTAATGAATGTTAACTGCTAAGTGCTTTGTTAAGTATTGTGATCACATATATGTGTCCAAGCTAGGATGCAAACACCTGAGTCCTACAAACCCCCCTGCGTCTACCTTGGGTGAGACTTCATTTGTTTCGCAGGTGTTGCTGCAAAGGGAAGTAGTTAGGGTTTTGTTGGTGCATTGTTGAAGCATTGAACCTTGGGTTTTCCCCTGTGCCAACAAATGGTTCTGTTGCTGGGACCTGAAACAGTGATTGCTGGGAACTGAAGAAAAGATAAATCTTTGTGCATAGATCTGTTGTTGTAGTGCACATTATTCTACTTGACTTGTGAAGCTCCGTGCTAAGAGAGGGAAGCCTGATCTGAAGAATGAGGTAAGATATTAAAGCTTTGTGCTATGATAAAGGTAATATAAGTGGAATTTTTTTCTTCGAAAGTATGGATCTAGGTATGCTTGATAGATTTTTTCCTAATCTCAAAACTATGGCACCATTAGAAGAAAGAAGATTTGATCTGAATAGATTTGATAGAAATAGTGAAAGATATGTTATTCTTATGCATAGAAAGAATTTTTGGATTGAAAAATGGATGTAGGACCCTAGAAAGATTTTTTGCAGATTGCAGGTCCATCACTGTGATCCCAGTGCGTAGTAAAGGAAAGGTTGGGGATCTTTTAAAAGAAAGAGAGGATTGACACTGTGTTATAACTGCAGAAGACTGGGACATATTGCTAAAGAATTCCCTGGTACCGGTCCTATTTTTCTTTTTTGTAAAGATGTTGGTCATTAGGTTTTGGATTTCCCTAGAATGATTGAGAAAGTTGAGAAGATGAACTTTAGACAAGAAAACGATGAAGAAGGTCAAGAAACTAAGGATATGTTAGAGAATTAGACAGAATAAGAGACTATGTTATTATAGCTGAAAGAAACATTGAATGATCATAGAGACATCAGTTTACCAGACATATTAAAAGAAAAGAAGTGCATAGAAACAATAAGAGGAGACTTCGACATAGACTGTGTCTTGGATGAAGAAACACATGTGAACATTATGTTAGAAAGTACTTGGGAAATTTTGGGAAAGCCTGCTATGATTCCTTCATTAGGAGGGACAAGCTTGTTTAAAGAAAATATGGAAACCCTATGTGGAAGACTTACTCATGTACATATGATTGCCCATGGAACATCGACCGAAGAATAATTTGAGGTCATTAAGTTTGTTGAAAACAACGCTCCTTTTGCACTTTTGTTAGGAAAGACCTGAATTGAGAAAGATCAGATTTGAAGGAAAGAAGAAGAGGAAGCCATATAACAGAAAAAGAAAGAATTAAGGGATTTCATAGTCGAGAAAATAGAGCAACTAGTACAAGAAAAAGAGGACAAGTCGAAGAAACTGAGGGCCAGAGACTTAGTTGTCTAATTTGAAAGAACACAATAAGGATTAAAGAACCTATCCATGAAGGAGAGAAGAGAACCTACCCTAGAAGTAGTAAGAGAATAAATATTGCATGAAAAATGTTTAAGAGAACATCAGGAGTGTGAAGTTACTATGCTAAGAGAAGATAAGAATACAAATGGAAAAAGGAATCCAAAAACTCAGATTATAGGGAAGAAGGCTAGAAATATCAGTCAGAAGAAAGAAAAGTTAGAAAGACTATAGGAGTTTCCCGTGAATACCTCACAGGAAGTAGGCTTGTAGAAATTGAACATCGTCGGAATAGCAGAAAAACGCAAAATGAAATTTTTCCACGACGAATCCATATGACCATTGGAGGCATCCTGACCGTTAGAATGACTCTCCAGAACAGTTAGAAATGCAGTTATTGTGGACAAGATCGCCATGAGAAGGTTGAGACCATACCATAACAGATGGAATTGTATTGATTAAGGCATTTTGACCCATTGGAGGAATCCGTTATGCTGTTGCCTATGTAATCCATCAAATGCCTCACTGGGGACACTTTTGAAAATTGTGACTATCAAAGACAACAAGAGAACTAATTTCTATCACGTTTTGCATTTGAGACATTACCACCCATTTTTCTTACCTTGTGCACCCGTTCGACTACCCGAGATAATTGACCATGAGCGTGCATGTCGGTCGACCTTAGCACAGTAGAGAATTTTGTGGAGGAGATCCTAATAGAGCTTATGGATAAGAAATTTATGTCTGTAGGAGTATAATCCTCATTGACATGAGCATTGAAAGCATCCACCTAAACTGGACATCGATTTGGGCCATTCTGAACTGCGACAGAGAAAAGAAGCAAGCACTGCGACGACCTGGCAAATGTGAAGCTGATCCCGTCGGTCTTGCCTGACTACATCCCACCTCTAGCTGGCACGGTTAGTCACGAAAAAATCCCGCGTGACTTCGAGTACATGCTCATCACTACATACCTCTCAAAGGGGATACACGTAGTTGGACTGCTGCTAGGACTGATCCCTGATCTTAAGATCAATGACTTTAACCTAGGAGTCAGGAAGAATTATGCACTATTCACACCGCATAGGTACTTGACAAAGACAACTAGAAAGAAGACAAATATAGTCCCCGAGTCGTGGATCAAGGAGATCGTGAGATCCACCATCCTCAATGTCATGAAGATACCCCATTTCGGTAGACATAAGGAGGTTAATGTGTGCGTTAAACTCCTCTTGTCATGATACCATGGAGGTTATCTATGGTTAGATAGGTGCATGACTGTGGATTCGGCGTTGATCCACATGATCACTAGATTGAGCGTGCATGGAGTAGACCCTCACCATTTCTATCCAGGGAAGGCTGGAGACCACTCTCTGGCACATCTTATAAAGGAAACCTATGATGATGTGGAGAAGGGGAAGTGATGCTACAAGGTAGCCTCCATCCTATGCAAAGTGCTTATCTTGTCAGTTGATCGCTGGTAAGCTCGTCAGAAATAACATATCAACATAGGTCATGGGGTTCGTAGTTGACCTCGTAGGGAAGTGCATTGAATGGATGCAGATGAACTGGGTGAGCTACCTCATCAATGAGTTGGAGAAGGATTGTCGTGAAGCATGGGACCAAGGTTATGAATTCCACTTCAGTTGGTTACCCATTCTTATAGCGTTTGTCGCTTGGGATATGTTAGAGGGAGTGACATTCCCTATAGTTGAACCATCAGAACCATTGGTCGTGAGGTTCACCACCTTGTGGTATACAAGAAATATGGTGAAGCAGTGGCAGTCGAACATTGTCTTCCACACTTACTACTTACAGATCATGCAGGCCATTGAATCCTTTCCTTGAATGATGCTGAATACACTCCATAGGTTCATGCCACTTGTAAATTTCCACACAAACTGACACTTCACATATATCACTGCATGCAGGGATGAAAACAAGGAGGAGCTGTAGTATTACTACAAGTGGACTGATGAAGATATGGAGGAGATAACCAAGGAATGGTCTGCAGAATTCCTTGTACCAGTTGGAGATGCAAATCTCTCCGAACCTGACCTCATCGAAAGTCCTGTGGTCACCAAGATTGAGTGGGATGGACCAAGCAGCGCTAAGAAAAATAAAAAGAAGGAAGAAGTTCAAAAGATAAAAAATACATCGGAGGAAACTGCGCTTGACTCACCTAGAGGAGGAGGTGACGAAGTAAACCAATAAGAGGGAGGGGAAGAAGACAAGAAATAAGAGGGTGAAGTGACATCACTAAAGGATCCCCTTACAGAGGCCAAGACATCGAAGAAAAGGAAGGCTTATCCAAAGAAACCCTCAGTGCGGAAGAAGTCACGAGCCAATAAGCCTCAGTCACAGAATGTACTCATAGTGGATGATATTGAACTCATCATCACCATTGTAGCAGATGCTTTGGAGGATATTTTGCAGTGAAATGAAGCAAAGAAGGAGATAATGTATGAAATGATCGAGGTGAAATTGAAGGGGGTACAACAAGCTCTCTATTCGAGCCATGTAGTGTCTACTATGCCGTCATCATCAGAATCTATAGAGTTGGGGAATGAGCCCACCCAACTGTGAAGGATAGTAGTTGCTACAGAATATTGCCTTCGTTGAGTATAGGAAGAAAAAGAGTAGGCCATAGAGGACTTGAAGCAAGCAAAGGAGGAAGCCCTAGAGAAACATCAATCTACACCGCAAGAGAAAGATGACCTTTGGGAGAAGTTTGAAGAGGACATAGAGTAGATCCAAAAATAAAAAGAACAACTGCTCGCAGAGCATATTGGGGTTAGAGAATCAGTAACTAGAGCACCTCGCTCTATGTTGGGCCTAGCCCAGATGGAAGAAGAGTCAGTTTAAATCCAAGTGGGGAATCTCATTGAAGCCATTCAACAGCTTCAAGGAAGAGTAGCAGAGTTAGAACTACAAGTAGTGTTGAGCACTCTGCAAGAAGTGTGATATCAAAGGGAAGAAACTGTCAGGAGCGCAGTAGAAAGAATCAGGGATTTATCCTTAGAATGCAAGCAATTAAGTAACTAAAGTGTGTAGAATTATGAGCACCTTGTAGAAGACCCATAGATGAGGATATTGGAGGCACAACTCTAGGAGGTGAAGCAGCAAGCATTGATAGTGCAAGCGCAGCTGAAGTAGATTACGACCATTGAAAAGATGAAGAGATCGTAGGAGAAGCACGCAGTTTAGCAATAGGTCACTTCTATCCAGAGCAGAGTGATGGAAGTGACACAATGAATCCAATGAGTGTAGGAAAAATATTTCACCCTCTTTGAATAGATCGAGGGATAAGGATCACAACTGGAGTAGGTGGTCTCAACAGTGGAACAATGCCTGGAAGGGCTTGTCACCGAGCAATTCACTCAGGAGTTCATCGAACAAGAGGCTTTGGAGAAGCAAGAAGTCGAGGCACCTCGAACTAAGCTCGAGGCATTCAAAGTAGTGTTTCCCAGATCATAGTGACTAGAGAACGAATCACAGGTGAGTGTTGGGGGCCTGTTCGCCCTTGACTAGGTTTTTTGGAAACATTGGTCATGTTTGACCATTTTTGGGAGTTCGACAGGTTGGTCGAAGACGGAGCACCTAGGCGAAGCGGTGATAATAGGTATGGGATGTCATCCCATGGGGTTACCCATGCTTAGGCCTCTTTTGTAATGTATAAATAAGTATCTAAGCGATGTAATAAAGGAGACCTAGAGAGCCGATGGCTTAGTGATAATATTAGCTATGTGCAAGAAGATGTATTAAGGCTTGCAGAGCTAAGTGCAAATTTTTTGAAAGTGCTTTGTGCATAGACTATGTAAGGATTTTTTCTTTGAGATATCTTGGGGAAGGAGGATCTGGTGAGGTTCACATAGATCTCCTTTCCTATCCATAGTTGGCCTTGTGGCTTGGTGCTTGTAAGGAGATTGAAGAAACTAATAAAGAAGAGAAGAAGAGTTGGTGGATGTAGCCCCACACTAGGGTGAACCACATATATCCTATGTTATTGTGATTTTTGCAATGTTGTTTATGCTGGTTATGTATTGTTGGAACAGGGGCATACCTAGGGTTCAACACTTCAACAACACACCAGAAAAAACCTAACTACTGGCCCTTTCGGCAACACCTGCGAAGCAAATGAAGTCTCACCCGAGGTAGATGCAGGGGTGGTTGCAAGACTCAGGTGTCTACAACCTTAGCTGGGTTACAGATATGTGATTCTTACTCTTAGAAATCACTTTAACATAGGTCATTCATCCATATTTAACCCTCATGGAACTCTGCAGATGGCACATAGCACCACAACATTCACTTAGATCTAGGTTAAGTTAGCACTTAGCAACAAAAAAATAGGTCTAACACTCAACACTTTCATATATGTCAGATCTACACCCACACATCTAAGAAGCACAAAGAAAAGTGGATCTATCTAATTATATCATAGCAAAGAACATAGCATAATCATATCAAGCACAACACATGGAAAGAGACCAACACATTAGGTCGAATCACTGAGCACAACACACAGAGTTACCATGGTTCACCCCCACCTTGGGGCTACGCCCACAAAGTCTTCTTCTTCTTTATTAGCTTTGGTCAATCGGGTTACAGCATAGAACTCACACTTGTTCTCCGCATAGGATAGGAGATCTGCGTGCACCTCACCAGATCCTCCTTCCTTGAGTAGATATAGCACAGAGATTTCTTACAATCCGTGCACTTAGCAGTTGCAACACTTGCACTCAACTCTGCAAGTCAGTCACACAATATACACAAATCCTTTACTAGCACTTAATTTATATTCTCCTCTCTTACATTGCCTAGCTACTTATTTATACTTTACAAAATAGGCCTAAACATGGGTAAACCCATGGGCCGACATCCCATACCCATTACATTATCCCCCAAAACCCAAAACGGACCCAAGAAAGGGGTGTAGATTCCATGATCTCCGCTTCACATTGCGGTTCATCTTTGATAAGCTGTTGAAGTCCAAAAATGGTCAAATATGACCAAGTGTTCCTCAAAACTTGGTCAAGGGCCAACAGGCCCCCAACACTCACCTGTGACTCATCCCGAGTCACTCTGGTCTGATCAATTCCACCTTGAATGCCTCGATCTGGGATCGAACTACTTCGACCTGCTGCAGTGCGATAGCCTCTTGCTCCATGAATTCCTAGATCATTGCGTTGTTTATTGGCCCTTCCAGGAATTGTTATGCGGTGATGACAACTTGTTCAAGCTCAGTTCCCTGGCTTTCAACATCAGTGAACAGTTGGCATGCCTTTTCTTGGATTGGTTGAAGTCGTTGGGAGACTTCCATCACTTTACTTTGTAGCATGTGTACCTGTTGTTGGGTAGTTCATTATTCTGCAAACCTCTTCATTCTTTCGAATGGGGTCAAGGCCTTCAGTTGTGCCTATAGCATGTCTGTGTGCTGCTCTGCTTCTTGGAGATGTGCCTCCAATGCCTGCAACTATGGATTCTTTGTGAGGTTCTCATAAGTCTATGCGCTTCTAGCTCTCAGCTTCTTGCATTCCAAGGCAAAGGGTTTTAATCGACCAACTGCACTATGGGCAGTTGCCTCCCTTAGATCCCTTATTTCTTGAGGAGTCTCGGGCACGGTATGAAGTTCCAGATCTGCGATGCACTGCTGAAGTTGTTGGATTACTTCTTCAAGTTGTGCCACCTGTTGTGGGACACGTTCTTGAATATTTACTTTTATGACCATCATAGAGCGAAGTTCTTTGTGAACCCTTTGTTGTACTTCAAGTTTCTTTGCTAGCAACTGGTCCTTTCTCTATTGTAATTGTGATTTTTCCTCATCCCACGTCACTTGCAGGGAAATATTTTCCTGTTCTGCCTTACTCTGTTGTTCTACAAGTACGCTCTGTACTTGTATCAAAGCCTGGGTGGTTTGTGCTGTGTCTTCTTGAGCTCATCGAAGGCGAGACTCGACTTTCTCGACGATCTAGTGTAATTGGGTGGGCTCATCGCCTGTTCCTGCAGTTCCAATTGTCAAGAGCAGAGTAGAAAATGGTCAGCTAGACTAGAGTTCCTACTGCACTTCTTGAAGTTTGGTCTTGATTCAACTGAATACCTCCTCCTGCTTCTCCTCTTTCTTTTCTCTGATCTCTAGTGAAGCATCATTTAGTGCAACGATTAATAATTTGAAGTCATTTGGTGTGAGGGTAGTCTTAAACGTAGTTCAGGTGGCCTTAGTATTCTTTCGTGATGAGGGATTTGGTGGGGTAATATTCCTTTTCTTAGTGGGATCCTCCTCCTCTCTAGGCGGAGTAACCTCGCCTATGTTTTTCTCAACCTCTGTGCCACCTAGTTATTCACCATTACCTCCCTGCACAGGTGAGATCGAAGTAGTCTTTGTGGATGTGTTATGGATATCTTGAACTTCATCATCCTTCTTGGTCTTGCTTGGTCCAGGTGTATTTGACATAGCTTCAGGGCTTTCCACATTGGAGATTTCTGTGGGGTACACTGCAATAAGGAGGTCCGTTGACCAGTTCTTGGTAATTTTCTCCAAGTCTTCTTCTGTCAACTTGTAGTACGACTGGAGCTGTTGTTTGTTCTCATTAGCATGCATTGTGATATAGGTGAAGTGGGAGTCCACGCTGAATTTTATCAAAGGTCTAAACCTATGAAGTGTGTTTGGGGTGAGGCATGGTGTAGACTGGATTGTATTTTTCAATTGGTTGTAATAAGCATGGAATATGACATTGGATTGCCATTGCTTGTTCATGTCGTTGGAGTATCATAGCGTACAAAACTTCGTGGCCAGTGGTTCGAAGGGTTTGATCTCTAGAAAAGTGGCACCTTCTGGTAGCTTCTAGGCGATGAAAGCGACTAGGATGAGAAACCAACTCAAGTGGAAATTGTACCCTTGGTCTTTCACTTCTCTGCAATCAAGCTCTATATGGTTTACAAGATACTGCGCCCAGTTCATCTGTAGTCCCTCAGTGGACTTCCCTGTGAGGTTGACTATGAATCTAGTCACTTGTGTTGGTCTGTTCTTGTGAACTAGCTTGCCCATGATCAACTAACAGGAAAGACACACTGTGCCACTCTGGATAGAGGCTACCTTGTAGCCTCGCGTGCCTTTCTCGACATTGCCATAAGTTTCTTTTATCCTATGCACTTGTGCTTGGTCTGAGGTATTTCCAGGGTAAAACTCATGTGGGCCAGGGCCTTTCATACTAAGGCCTTTGATATGATTGATCAAGATCATATCCATAGTGATGTGGTGGTCCAACCATAAGTATCCTCCATGGTAGCAGAACAACAACAACGTGACGCATGTGTTGACTTCCTGGTTTTTGCCGAAGTGCAGGATCTTCATTACATTAAGCAGTGTGGATTGTGCGAGGTTCTGGGTCCATGACTGCGGAATTTTTTTATAATTATTTCCTTTGGTCCTGGTAAATTACTTATGCAGGGCTAACATGCTGTAAACCTTATGATATCCAAGTTTAAAATCACTAAATTTTAGTGTTGCGAGCTTATCCTAGTCAACACGAACTATGCACACCCCTTTTGGAAGGTACATGGTTATCAAAGTGTACTCAAAGTCATGAGGTACACTGTCATGGTTGATGGCACCGCTTAGAGGTGGTAAGTAAGTAGTTAGAATGCATGGGATAATCTTGGCATTTGCGATGTCATCCCTTTTCTTGGTCCATTTCTCATTGGTCGACCGAGATGGACTGGCATGAGCAGTGGAAGGGGAGGCCTGGGGTCCTCTTGTTGACGATGCTTGGACTCCTGTAGATAATCCTCTCTTCGACATGACTCTCTTAGTCATTAAGTCAATCAAAACTTCTTCAACTACTTTCTCAGCAGCGCTGAGCTCGTCCTACATACAATCTTGGGTCAACTAGCTTGGGTTTGAAATGAATGCAGAGACTACAGTGAATGGTATGGGAACAAGGAAATGATCATAGGGTGAAGTAATCTCAGGTTTTAGGCTCAAATTCTCACTTAGAAAAAATTATTCTCGGTGCGTGTCACGACGGACTAAGTAGGGAAACTTAGCAATGGTCTAGTTGCAACGGGTATGAGGCTGTATTAACTTATGTTCTATCCATTATGACATGGTCGAATGGTCTATTGGTGATCCATAGATGTTTTTTGACCCATTCAGAGTGGCAGTCGAACGGTTATATTGGCTTCCAACTTCTATATTACTTTGTCTCGACGAAGTGGCATATGTCGTTGTTCTGATATCCTGACGAAGCTCAATTCTTGTGGTTTTTCCTTCTGCGAAGTTTCCTCTGGAACCTTCTACAAATTTTTTATTTTGGTTATATTTTTACTTAGCTTCCTATCCTTCTTCCCAGTGAGCTTCATCTCGGTCATCCTTTTTCTATTATGAGTCTTATCTTCTCTTGACATAGGCACTTCACGCGGCTGAGGTTATTTCTTCAGATCCAAGTGTAAAACTCCTTCCTTCTATGGATTAGGCATTTTGGTCTTTTGTGGTTCCTCTAACACTCTTATAGCTTCAACATCCAGGTCCCTCGTGGTCAATAGCTGAGATCTGTTCTCTTGTTCCTCCATCAAGTAGGCGATCCTTCTAGTCATAAATTCCATGAGTTCTTGCTTCTTCTGTTCTAGGGCTTCCTTTTATTCTTTTCTCCAGATCTGGTATTTTTCAATCCAGTTCTTGCCTAACAAAGCTGGAAATGGGGCATGGTCCTCAATAAATCTAATGACTTCGAACTGATCCTCTATTGAATCTCCATGGGTACTCATAGCTATCTAGGTAATTCTACCACATAGGGTTACCATTTTTCCTTTTAACAACCCTATTCTTCCTAGTGAAGGAACCATAGCAGGCCTTCCCAGGGTTTCCCAAGAACTTTTTGTCATAATTTTCATCTGTGTTCCCTCATCTAGAGCATAGTCGATGTCAAAGTCTCCTATTCTTACTTCGATTTTCTCCTTTTCTTTGAAGATCTCTGACAAACTGGCATATTTATGTTCATTTAGGGTTTCTTTCATTTTCAGTAACATAATCTCTGATTCTTGCTGGGGTTCTTCTATAATCTTAGTTTCTTGGTCTCCTTCAGGGTTTGCTTGCTCCATATTCAACTTTTCAAGTATAGCAATCATTTTAGGGAAATCCAATACTTCATGGTCCATAGCCTTACAACAGAGGCAACTAGGTTTTCTCCTAGGGAATTCCTTAGCAAGATGTCTTGGTCTTCTGCAATTGTAACAAAGAGTTAATCCTCACTTTCTCTTTAATGATCCTCAACTCTTCTTGTACTGTGCGCTAGGATCATAATGGCTAGCCTGCAAAAAATTCTTTCTAGGATCCTGCATCCATTTTTTAGTCCAGACATTCTTTCTATGCATAGGTATAACATATCTATCATTATACTTATCAGATCTATTCATATCAAACTTTCTTTCATCTATTAATGCCCTAGTTTTTAAGCTAGGACAAAATCTATCAAACATACCTAGATCCATGCTCTAGAAACAAAAAAAATCACTTATCTTACTTCTACATAGCACAAATCTTCCAGATCTAAGAACTTTTGACTATTCTTACCTTTATTAGGGAACAAAGCTTACAGATCCTACCTCTTTTCTACAAATTTTCCACTTTTACTTTTCTTAGAGCACAGAGCATTCAGATATCGCTTCTTTTCTCCAGACCTGATCTTCCTTTCTTTAGATATGACCTTATTCCTCTCACAAAGCTTCACAGGTCGAGTAAAAATATGCACACTAGGGAAACGAATCTATGCACAAAGCTTCCTTTTGCATAAAGTTTCTTCTTCCTCAGTTCCCAACAATCACAGTTTCAGGTCTCGACAACAGAACCATTTGTTGGCACAGGGGAAAACCTAGGGTTCAATGCTTCAACAACACACCAAAAAAAATCTAACTACCGGCCCTTTCAGAAACACTTGCGAAGCAAATGAAGTCTCACTCGAGGCAGAGGCAGGGGTGGTTGCAAGACTCAGGTGTCTGCAACCTTAGATGGGACACAGATCTGTGATTCTTACTCTTAGCAAGCACTTTAGCATAGGTCATTCATCCATATTTAACCCTCATGGCACTCCAAATATGGCACAGAGAACTGCAACATTCACTTAGATATAGGTTAAGTTAACACTTAGCAACAACAAAATATGTCAGATCTACACCCACACATCTAAGAAGCACAAAGCAAAGTGGATCTATCTTAGTATATCATAGCAAAGCACATAGCATAATCATATCAAGCACAACACATGGAAAGATACCAACACATTAGGTCAAAGAACCGAGCACAACACACATAGTTACCATGGTTCACCCCCACCCTGGGGCTATGTCCACAAAGTCTTCTTCTTCTTTATTATCTTTGGTCAATCAGGTTACAACACAGAGCTCACACTTGTACTCCGCATAGGATAGGAGATCTTTGCACCCCTCGCCAGATCCTCCTTCTCTGAGTAGATCTAGCACATAGCCTTCTTACAATCCATACACTTAGCACTTACAACACTTGCACTCAGCTCTGCAAGTCGGTCACACAATATACACAAAGCCTTTACTAGCACTTAACTTATCTTCTCCTCTCTTACATTGCCTAGCTACTTATTTATACTTTACAAAATAGGCCTAAACATGGGTAAACTGATGGGCTGACATCCCATACCCATTACATTATCCCCCAAAACCCAAAAAGGACCCAAGAAAGGGGTCTAGCTTCCACTATCTTCGCTTTGCGCTACGCTCCAACTTTGACAAGTTGTCGAAGTCCAAAAAGGAACAAATATGACCAAGTGTTCCTCAAAACTTGGTCAAGGGCCAACATGTATTTATATACTTAATGCACTGATCTTGATTTGTAATAGATAGATCTATTGATGCTTAGTGCTTTAGGTATGAATAAATGTTAGATCTGCTCAGATGTTATGTATTGAATGGTTAGATAGATCTTGATTAATACTACATTGTTTTGTAACCAGGGTTTGACCTGCGATGTGAATAAGGGTTAAAGACTAATGAATGTTAACGGCTAAGTGCTCTATTAAGTATTTTGATCACAAATCTGTGTCCCAGCTAGGTTGTATACACCCGAGTCATGCAAACCCCCCTACCTCTACCTCGGGTGAGACTTCATCTGCTTCGCAGGTGTTGCTGAAAGGGAGGATTGTTAGGGTTTTTTTGGTGCATTGTTGAAGCATTGAACCCTGGGTTTTCCCTTGTGCCAACACTCAATCAATTCAAGTGCCATCATTTTGTCTCTTAAGCTCTTGTGTGTGTGTATCTCATGAGATGTTTCTTTCTTGAATTCTTTCAATTGCTGCAAATATTTTGTGATCAATTTTCATCATAAATTCTCTCTGTAGTGCTTAAATCAATTGCTACAAAATTTCTTCAATCAAAT
>ML822832.1:0-43131 GCA_009831015.1 Picea engelmannii
TGGACCTTTAACGCCCCCTGCTTGGATAAGGATTGATTTACAATCTCGCGCAGAAGCTGATGCAGCACAATAAATACGGGAGGAGGCGGTGGGGTTTTTTTATATACATTCACAGTATTGAATAGTTATCCGATGATATTGTTCATGGTTATCGAATATCGGCTGAATGTCAGCTCTCAAATCATAGCGAAAGCATTTATGAAAGCATTATCTATGCAGGCTTGGTACATTATGAAACTATAGGGAAATCATTTATCAAAGCAGCAAGAATTGCCTGGGAAGAAGCGAAGCCGGCAATAACGGTTCAAACTTCCCAGCCAATGAAATTGTGACAAATCCACAAAATTTTTATTAAAAAAATTACGTATTTAAATTTCCTATGTTAAACATTAGCATTTTTACAAAATTTGCCAAGTCAACCTTCAACTAATTGAAAGTCAGCGATGAACTCATCGCTATAGTCCCTGCCCTTGGCCTTCCGGCAGGGACTAATAAGAATTAGGTCCCACTCTCATTCATCCATTCATATCTACCGCTTGTGTTGCTGGTCGATTTCGTAAATGCAGTACGTCATGGATAAAAGTACAGCAATTTTGTTAAATAGAAATGACTGATGAAAGGAAATGATAGCGGCATGACTTTTTAAAAAAGCAGAGGTGCGGGAAGACTATATTACATCTGAAAATGATGTTTCCGGTGATCCTCAAATAAGGTGGAATGGAGAGTAAACATTTACAACAACAAAGGAAAAGAGCTGGTTTTTTTTTTTGAATTCATATATATTAAGAGCATCACAATAGTTGGAAATTTTTTTAGAAATAAATTGTGTGGAATTTTGAAATTTTCAATATTTTGAGTCTACACTTTATTCATTATCATAGTTAAAAAAAATTAATAAATTGTAAAAGAATATTGAAATAGATTTTGATATATAAAAGTTAAATTAAAGAGAAGATTAACTTTAATATAAGGAAATAATCTTTGAAATTAAATAAATTAATAAATTGATTTGAAAAAGTTGAAAATATTAAAATAATAATAAATTATTTAAAAAGGGTAATCAATTGAGAACCAAATAAAAATAATTAAAATGAAAAAAAATTATTAGAGGAATTTTTTTTTTAAAGATATTAAAAATGATAGACTATTAAAATTAATAAAAGAGATTAGTTTTATGATAATGGAACCCTATTATTAGAATAAAGAAAAGAGTTAGAAATTAAAGATAACGGTAAGATAATGTTAACCAAGTTAATGGTAAGGAGGCATTAATGAAAAGAACTATGCCTTTAGGATTAGGAAGGTACTAGAAAGTATTAAAATGTGTATTCAAATTAATAACCAAGATTGATCTTATAATAATGAACAAACATTTTTTTTTTTTGGAAAATGACAAGTATTAGAGATGAGACTCCAATATTTTATTGGAGAAAAAGGGATAATGGGAAGAACTAATTCATTGGGAATGGAAGACTTAATAATAGGGAAAATAAAGTTGGGGAGAATGAAAAAATAGTCAAATTTTAAAATTAAAGGGGATAAAAGTCATAATTAATGATATTATATTTAAGGTATTTTTTTTTAAGAATTATGATATAAAGTTTATTGAAAAAATTGGTGTGATTAATATAGTAATAAAGAGATAAAGAAGAAGGGAACAGAGAAAAGGAGAAATAAAGGAGATTAAGATATAAAAAAAGGGTCAGAGGGATGAGGGGGACGAAAGAGTGAGGGGAAGGGAAGGTGGCGGGCTTCAAGGCAGGGGAGCTAATGGTCAAGTTGATGAATGGTGGGTTTCTAGGATTGGCTAAGTTTGTATCCATCCTCATGGTTAAAGTTGTTAGGATGTTTTTCAATTTCAAGGGCTTCTCGAATGAGACGGGAGGAACAATAAGGGATTGGGGCTAATATTTTAGTTCGGTCAAAGAGGATAAGGTGCTTGAACTTGAAAGAGTGTTTGGAGATGATTGATTTAGAGACACGGTTATGTGTAGTATCAGTTATGTGCTCTTTAAGTCTAGATTTAAAGGTTCTTCTTGTCTGACCTATGTAAAATTTCCCACAGGAGCAAGGAATTTGGTAAACTCTCACGCTAAGCACCAGGTCATCTTTATCTTTGGTGGTTATAAAAAGTTGTTTGAGGGTTTTGTAGGGTTTAAACATGGTTTACCAAATTCCTTGCTCCTATGGGAAATCTTACATAGGTCAGACAAGAAGAAACTTTAAAGTTAGACTTAAAGAGCACATAGTTGATACTACCCATCACTGTGTCTTTAAATCAGTCATCGCTGAACAATCTTTAAATTTCAAGCACCTTATCCATTTTGACCAAACTAAAATATTATCCCCAACCCCTTATTACCCCTCCTGTCTCATTCGAGAAGCCCTTGAAATTGAAAAACATCCTAACAACTTTAACCACGAGGATGGCTACAAACTTAGCCAATCCTGAAAACCTTGAAGTCCCTCCTACCCCTTCCCTCGCTGCCCCCTTAAACCTTCCCTCCCGTCATCTGTCTGACCCTATTTTTATATCTTAATCTCATCGATTTCCCCTTTTCTCTTTTCCCCTCTTCTTTACCTATTTATTACTATATTAATCACACCAATTTTCTCCCTTGAATTTATATCGTGATTGTTAATTTTTTTTGCCTTAAATATAAAAGCATTAATTCTCTCTTTTTATCCCTTTTAATTTTAAAATTTTACTATTTTCTCTTTCCAAAAAAAATCCCATTATTATAAGATCAATCTCAGTTATTAATTTGAATACTCTAACATTTTAATACTTTCTAATACCTTCCTAATTCTAATGGCTTAGTTCTTTTCATTAATGCTTCCTCACCGTTAACTCCATTAAAGTTTTTATCTCACCATTATCTTTAATTTCTAAATCTTTTCTCTATTTTAACCAGTGTTGTGTGGCAGCATAGTCCATGTCAGGTTGAATTGGGAATAAATGCACATGATGGGAAAAAACAACGGAGGAAGATGGAAACTGCAATGAAGATGTGGCAAGCAATATGAAGCACAGGTGGTATCCATGCAGTAAGTGACACATGGCCTCTAGAGTCCCATTTATTTTTTGAAAGTATATAATTTGTTTTGCTATGTTGAAAATTTCTGTGTATTTTGTCTCTATATGTGGCAGGACAAAAAAAAGTTATATTCAAATTAAATAAACACAATTTTCTTGACATTCAACATAGTGGAAGATAAAAATTTATGAGGACATAAATATAAAAGGAGATAGTTTTATTTAAAATATATCAAAAAATAATATTGTCTGCTACATATTCCTGGAAATTTAAATGCATTTGTCATATAGATTGGGATTGGGGCTTCCACGGACCATAAGAGAAATATGTACAAGAAATAGGACTGTGGAAAGAATAAGTGGGCGACAATAGTGTGTAATACCTGAAAAGAATAAATTGAAAGGTATCAGTCTTTGGCTAGACATTTCTATTTTAAAAAGTGGAATAATTGGGTTGATAAACAAAGTAGGATGTAATGAGTATAGACTTACAGTGATGGTACGTATCACCCCTTTTGCTATTTTATTATTGATGCCTTTTTATTGATGTCGTCGATGGTTACTGGAATCATGGCAACTGCTTGTTGCCTTTCGTCGACGACCTGCTTCAATTCTCTTTCGAGCCATTCTTCAATGTAGCTTTTCATTGGGGCGACGTTGATCTCATTCTGGATTTTTATGTTGAAAATTTCCTTTTCTAATTCCCTGAAGTCAATAGAAAGATTACACAGAGCCTGATCAATTTCCTCATTCTATACCGAATAGTGGACTAACTAGTTGTTGACGTCATCTTCACCATATTCAAGGATGTTATAAAACTTTTCCAAAGACAACGCCTTAAAAATATCAACCTGTTTATCGAAGGCTTGTTTAGTTAAGGGCAGTGAGTTGACGATTAAGTTGGGGTCTTGGAAGTCGTTTGTCCTTTCAGCTAAGTCTATTCTGGTCAACTTTGTGAATAATTTTTCTTTCTTTGATATGGCTTGTTCACATGACTGGACAATGAGATGCAAGTTCTTCACTTTTTCTTTCCAGCATGCATTTGATTGAGCGATCCAATTTTTGGATGGGAGATCTTGTTGTCTTCTTCTTGTTTCTATCATGTTATTGACAATGGTGCTAAAAGGATGGACCGTGTCTAAATAGAAATGTTCTTCATCTTTTAAATCTGCCTGCAAATGTTCGAGCAAATTATGTGCCCTCATTCCAAGGGAAGTCATGGTTTGTGATGTTTCCCACGCCTCAATAATCAGTTTCATTATTTTCTTGATATTATTCTCCACATATCCTCTATACGATGTGAAGAGGATGGATGATCATTTTAACTTGGCTGCAGGTGTGGTAGGCATGGCTATTGCCAAAGGATTGACAAATGACATAGGAATCAAAGCTTCTTCCAATTCCTTGACCCGATCCTTCAGTCTGACATTCTCAGCCTCAATGCCTCCAATGGAATCATAAAGAGCATCTGCGGTCACTATGTGAAGTTGACAGATTTGGGACAACCGCATTTTCGCAAGGTTAACCTCTGAACGAGATTTTCATTTCTTATTTTTTACATCTTTTTTTTCAATAATTATTTTTTTGGATTGGCTGTAAAAAACAACGCTCTGGAACACGAAGGATTCATCTTCGCTAAAAATTTTGGTATCAACTATGTACATTGGACAACTATGCTGGATCGTGTCTCCGGGCTGATCAAGGTAGCAGAATACACTATCCAGATCAGTCTCAAGTTCCATTTTCTCACTCTCAATTTCGGGTTCTTCCACCTGTCCAACAATTTTTTTTCTCTTCTTGTCCACTAGAAGCTTGTGAGATCTATCAATTTTAGAGTGAGGAGGGTCATTATCTCCTCCTCTATTTGAAGAATTCTGAGTTTCTTTGTTGATGTGGTGGGCCGTTGGAGCGATGCTCCAGGATGACATACTTTTGGGAGTGTTATCCGCCGAGTGAACACCCTTCTCACCGGGGCCTTTTCCCTGTTGTTTGTGCAATTCAGTGGTGATTTGTAGTGTGTCTAGGTCGCCGACATTAGAAGAAAGAGCGTTATCGTCAGTGTCTTTGTTTTCGGTCAGGTGTTTTTTGAAAAAATAATTGTCGAAGCCAAGTGTTTGTAAATGATGTAAATTTTTTTTATTAGGGTCAAAATCTCTTAGGCTTTCAGCATATCTTAGGTTCAAGTTGCCGAAATGGGATGTGAATTCGTCAATTTTTTTGACGTTCCTCAACACGAAGTCCCTGACTTTCCAAGGTAGAGGAATGAACTTTTTTTTTCTCTTCTCTTGGAATAGATGCAACCAGTAGTTCTATTTCCTTTCTACTTCTGTAACAAACATTCTATCTGTAATGTGACATGGAAGGAGAGTAGGCTTTTCCCTGGAGCCAAAAATCCTTATCACAGTGTAATTATCCATATGTTCAAGTGCCCCTTTCCTATCCAAAAACCTGGTTGCCTGGTCAGATATGCAGGGAACATCTTCTCCTAACAACAAAACTTTGAAAACAGACGCAAAGCCATTAAAAAACTCATAAAAACAGTGGGAGGCTGTGTGCTTCCACAAGGCTTGGTACCAGAATGTTACTGGGTTGAATTCCCAGTTTACCTTCTTGGACAAAGACAGTTTTGGAAACTGGCAGCAATATGTTATCGCAAAAAAAAAGTAGGATGACATATAAAATTTCTTCTCCTTTTTGAAGCTTGATAATTGGTAACAAATTTCATGGGAAATTAGCTTGCCCCAATAAAAAATGGCTTGTTCCTTGACTGCGAAATACAAAATATATAGTCATTGTGGACTCCTGTCTTGTTATTCTTGTAAACAACCAGGCAATTTCCCGGAATGAATTTCTAAATGAACTAACATGCAAGCTTGTGATATCTTCAAGAACTGCCATCGAGTCTTCCAATAAATCAGGAAAGAGGTCCAACCCATTACTATGCTTTGTTAGGAACTGCTTGGAATCTTCTCCTTTGAACGTCAATGTTGGCTCCGAAAATCTTAACATCTAGCGGAAGACCTGAGGTGACAAAGAAACAAAAGAGTGGTCCTACAATCGAATAATTCTTTGGTCTGAAATGTATTTATCAGCGCACCAAGAGACCAACTCCTTACAGTCAAAAACTTCAGGGATACAACCTGCATGAGCAATCCCAGAGGTCCAAATTAATTCGTTCTGGGTGGCAGGGGATGAGTAATAAGAATATGCCCTAGACCATTGGAAGTTATGGTCCTCGCGCCCGAAGCTGTTCACTGTATCTCCACAGAACTGTTGTCGAGTTGATGCCATAGGTTTATGAGAACATTCATTTGCTCCAGACGATGGTTGAAATGAACACTTTGAGGCGATAATATAACCCTCCACAAATGTTGGTTCAATGCTTATGAATGGGAAAGCTCCTCGAGCCTTTCGCTCATTAATGAAAATCTCTATGGGTGCTGCATGATGAGATTTTAGCAGTAAAGATTAAAGATTGCATATTTAGAAGTGCAAAGGTGGCGAGTACGATGAAGAGAAATTAAGGATTGGAGGTTTCGTGAACGTGCAAATGACATTTCATGATTTTGAAATCAACACTCGGAAGGGATAATATAACCCTTCGCAAATCTCGGTTTAATGTGTATTAATAGGAGATCTTCTGTAGCCTTTCGCTCATCAATGACAATCTATACGGTTCCTTCATGATCTTTCTGCAACATTGTGATTTGGTCTTTCTATGTTCTATCTGCATTACAAATAGAATTGAACGTTGGTTTGAAACTATCTGAAATTCATTTTTGTTTGCATAAAAGCGTGATGGATTGACACAGTGTATTGTCATATAATTATTAGATGCTCCATTTTAAAACAAATTACTTAAGAAAATACAGTATTGAAGAACTACGAGACTATCGAACCATGCCAATGAGAAGGTGTTAAATCTAGAAAAGAAGCAATAACCAAGACTCCAAGGCGATATTTTGATAGTAAATCAATTAAAAAAAAAAGAATATTGAGGATTGTATATCTATCCCTAGAAATTGGACCGAGTTGTTTGGGCCAAAACATTGAACATATTTTCCATAAACACAGGAACAGGATCTACAACATGCATGAGCCATCGAGATGCTCTTCAACATGCATACAAAATTGATTACTATGCCTTTTTTTTAGGAAATCCTTTCAGTCTTCTCCTTGGTGGATTAATGTTTGCTTCCCCAATCTCAATATTTTGCAGAAGACCCGAGCCGACAAAGAAACATGAGAGTGGGTTCGCAGTGGAATAAATACTTGGCTTGAAGCAGATGAACAACAGTCCTGCGGTAAAATTGATAGTTCTCACAAGATTCCCGTGAGGAAGAAGACGAAAAACGTTGTAGGGAAAAGGGAATAGCCCGAAACTGAAAGTTAGGACACACGAAGAATCCACCTTCTCACAGTCAAAAACTTCAGAGACACAGGTTGCACGAGCATCAAGCAATTCCAGAGGCCCAAATTAGTCCATTCTGGGAAGAAGGAGATGAATAGTAGAAATATGCCTTGCTCTAGTGGGAGTTATGGTCCTCATTCCCTAAGATGTTAATTGTATATCTAGAGAACAGGATAGTGGTCCCACAATTGAATAATTTTTTGGCTTGAAATATATCTCTGGGAGAATCAACAAATCATTTCCTTGCAGTGAAAGACTTTCACCCAAAACGAACTAATTTGGACCTCTGGAGTTCCTACTTTCGAGCTGCAAAGAGGCTATTGCGTTCAACGTCGGTTTCTTTTCTGAAACACCTTATTTTGGTGTTGTTAGGACTGCCATTGCCAAGACGGGAAGTGCTTCCCATTATGGTTGATTTCAAGTTGGGCGTAGGAGTGGAAACAACCTGTGCTTTTCCATCATACATTATCGTATCATCGTCCATCAAATCATCTTCTTCCAGCTCGAAATCCATCGCATCAACCTCTGCGCCAGCCATAAATGCAGGCGGGCAGGTTGTCTGAGTAGGCAGGGTTGCCTTGGAATTCTATGGCTTGAAATATATCTCTCGGCGCACCAAGGTACCATCTCCTTTATTTGTCCTGGGCAGAGGGAGATGAGTAGTAAGAATATGCCCTCGAATACTAGAACCTCTAGCCATCATGCCCGAAGGTTTTTACTATATCTGGACATAACTGTTGTGGAACTGTTGCCATAAGTTAACAAGGATTTCCGTTTGCTCCAGATGATGTTTGAAATGAAAATTAGGGAGGGATAATATAACCCTTCACAAATCTTGGTTTAATGCGTATCAATGGAAGATCTCTTTGAACCTTTCGCTGATCAATGACAATCCCCAGGGTTCATGCGTAATGAGTTGTTACCATTAAATCTTACTAATTACATATTTAAAAAAAGTGCGAAGATGGTGGTGACGACGAAGAGAGATTAAGAATTAGAGATTTTGTAAAGGCGCCAACCATCCGACGCACGAAAGATATTGCAACATGTTTGAAATGAATACTTGGAAAGGATAACAGTCTTCTCCACAAATCTTGGTTTAATTCGTATTAATGACAAATATTCTCCGGCTTTCGGACATTAGTGACAATATTAACGGTTCCTACACGATGAACTACTAACATTAAATATTAATAATTTCATATCTATAAATAAGTATGAAGGTGGCGAGGATGGCGAAGAGTGACTAAGCATTGTACATTTCATCCACCTACCAACCCGCGAAACAAATTCCAAGAAATGGCCAAGTATGGAAAGCGGTCAGGCAGGTTTAAAAAATAGGGTCACAAGATATACTCAGGAGACGTGAGGGGCCGATGGTCAAATTGTATGTCACAATGACATATTTTGACCATCAATTTGTCTATCGTGGAATTTCAAGTGATGTTTGTACATAGCGGAACAGTGGAAGCACAATGTTGAGCAAGGATGGCTAGGAACCGACGATGGTAATAGTGGCCAAGTATGATATGGACAAGTGGTTGGTCATACTTGTGATATAAAAGAATTAGACATACTCATAACAGACAATATCGACGGGCTTGAAAATAGGTCCACAAGCTCTACTCAGGAGACATGAGGGCCCGATGGTCAAATTGTATCTACCCCAACTGTTGAATGTAAAATGTGTAACATGGAACAAGAGACAATGACGAATTTCAAGGGTTAATTTGTATATTGTGGAACTTTGGGTGCTATATATAAAAGAAAGAGACATTCATAAAAAGGACACATTTGGAAAAAAGACCAAGTAAACAGAAAGTGAAAGAAAACGAGATAAAGGGAAATTTGTTTCCTAATTTTTAGATCACATAATTCTGGGTGTTTGCAGGCGGCGGAACAATGGAAACGCAATGTTGAACCCGCCTATTTGGGAACCTTCCTATTCGGTAATCCGCGATCCAAAAAAATTGTTCAATATGAAACGAGGAAGCGGTAGGTCGGGTTGGTGATATAAAAGTAACAATGGAAATCTGAAGACGTGAATTTGCCAAATCTTGCACCTAGACATTTTTTGAAAAACGAGTAAGTAACCAGGAAGGGAAAGCAAAGGGAAAAAAGAAAGGGGATGGAAATTTTCGAAAGCGAGAATCGATGTATAAAAGCCCCATTGATGGTCTTAACGGTAACTATGAAGTGCATTAAACATGTGAAAAAGTTCTTCAATCAAGGAATAGATACAACGAGCCATGCCTATAGTTTCCAGGATCTGTTTATATAAGAGAAGCGTAAAAAATATACAAGAAAATCAATTTTGGGATGTTAAGTAAAGTTATTGTACTGTCATCTTCACCGCAAGTATAACAATGATAAATTTGAATTTTAATGTCCTCTCGTTGATATGATAGTTCCATTTAACTTCGCATAGTATATATTCTTTTATTTCAAATTATTCCAGAAGATTATTTTTACTAAGTTCATTGATTAAGGAAAAGTGCTAAAAACGAGATAAAGGGGAATTTGTTTGCTAATTTGTAGATCGCAGAAGTTCGGGTGTTGTTTACAGGCGGCGTAACAATGGAAACACAATGTTGAACCCACCTATCCAGGAACCCGCAATCCAAAAAGTTTGTTCAATATGAAATGGGAAAGCAGTCGGTCGAATTGGTGATGTAAAAGTAAGTGGAAATTTGAAGGCGTGAATCCGCCAAATCCCGCACCTAGATATTTTCCAAAAAACGAGTAAGTAACCAAAAAGAGAAAACAGAGGGAAAAAAGAAAGGGGATGGCAATTTTCAGAAGCGGGAATTGGTGTAAGAAATCCTCGTTGATGGTCTTAATAGTAACTATGAAGTGCATTAAACATGTTAATAGGTTCTTCAATCAAGGAATAGATACAATGAGCCATGCCTATAGTTTTTAGGATCTGTTTGTATAAGAGAAGCATCGAAAAGTTACAAGAAAATTAATTTTGGGATGTTTAAGTAAAGTTATTGTACTGTCAGCTTCACCGCAAGTATAAGAGCGACGAATTTGAATTTTAATGTCCTCTCGTTGATATGATAGTTCCATTGGACTTCGCATAGTATATATTCTTTTATTTCAAATTATTCCAGGAGATTAATTTTGCTAAGTTCATCGATCAAGGAAAAGTGCTAAAAATGAGATTAAGGGGAATTTATTTGCTAATTTGTAGATCGAGGAAGTCTGGGTGCTATTTGCAAGCGACAGAACAATGGAAACGCAATGTTGAACCCGCCTATCTAGGAACCCGCGATCCAAAAAGTTTGTTCAATATGAAACGGGGAAGCAGTTGGCTAGGCTAGTGATATAAAAGTAATAGTGGAGATCTGAAGACGTGAATCCACCAACTCCAGGACCTAGACATTTTCCAAAAAATGAGTAAGTAACTAGAAAGGGAAAGCAGAGGGAAAAACGAAAGGGGATGGGAATTTTCGAAAGTGGGGAATTGGTGTAAGAAAGCCCCATTGATGGTCTTAATAGTAACTATGAAGTTCATTAAACATGTGAACATGTTCTTCAATCAAGGAATAGATACAATGAGCCATGCTTATAGTTTCCAAGATCTGTTTGTATAAGAGAAGTGTTGAAAAGCTACAAGAAAATCAATTTTGGGATATCTAAGTAAAGTTATTGTACTATCATCTTCACCATAAGTATAAAAACGACGAATTTGAATTTTAATGTCTTCTCATTGATATGATAGTTCAATTGGAATTCACATAGTATATATTCTTATATTTCAAATTATTCTAGGAGATTAATTTTTCTAAGTTCATCGATCAAGGAAAAGTGCTAAAATGAGCCACATACTACATTTGCGTCACAAAGCCTATATCAAAGGGCAAAGCATGGCCTCTATAATATTTAAGATCATAGAAAAAATGCAAAGATTCTGAATGTATTATTAATTTTCCATAACAAAGCATACAACCAAGAACCAAGTAAACACCAAATGAATTGAAAGTTGAGGCAGAAGGAAACACATGAACACATAAGGCATCAAGAAAGATCCAACAAGGTTCCATAGAGAAGTACATATCGACCTTTGCATCAAAAAATTTGATATATATAAAAAACACATCGTGGAATTGGTTTTCCCTTACATCTGGTATATGTTCCCACGACAAAATAACTGGGGCCATGGGATATGAACACAAGTTTTCCAAACAAAAGACACCACAAAACCAACAGAGCTTCTCTACTATATGCTAGCTATAACCAGACCTCAAAATGGGGAAGAAGAAAGTTGTCGATTACTATTTTACCATTAAGCAAGATCACTATGGACATTTTCTTCTGATAGTGCCATGGTCTATCACTACCAGTTTTAACAATGCCAAATTTCCAATATTATTTGAAATGCCTGATGGTTCTGCCTAGAGGAGCAATCTATTTCGACGGTTCAAAATATGGGCCTGAGTTATTTATAGTTGAATACTTTTAATGGTATTTTCTCTCATGCTTCTCATTTTTGGATTGAACAATCTTATGTGCATGTAAATCACCAACAACCGCACCTGCTTGTATGAATTCCAATGCCCGAACTCCCCAATCTCTATAGCGAGATCTAAAAATATAAAGCTCATGTTTCAATCCATGTTGAGTCCCTTTTTTTTCAATTAGGGCATCAAGAAAATGAAGATACCATACCATAAATGTATAGTTGGAGACCAATTTTTATTTTTTTTATTCGGGTACCCCAAAAAAATGCAGAAATCCTGCCATGGCTATATAGTTGGAAAACAATTGTCCAATTTGTGCACCCAAAAACATGCATACCCCTCCATCAAAGCCACATCTAGACACCATTTTTTTTTTAATTTTCACATCGCAACAAATATGCAAAATTCTTACTGGGAGATGTAAAAAAACATCAAAATAACAACATTGATTGCATTTGTAATTAGATTCTCCTTGTTGTTTCAAGTGCACAAGAAGAGACAAAATCTCTAGAAAGAGAATTTTACATCTATAGATGTAAACTTCAAAGAAATCAAGTCCGACGAACATTCATCTGGGTGTTGAAGAAAAATTACTGACACACATGAGATATTTTCGTTTCCTACCAAAGCTTGATATGATTTTTTTTTTAATTTTTTTTAATTTTTAATTTTTATCTTTAGCCGATATGCAATATTGCATTGTCCTCATTTAAGGTAAATTTGCTATGCATTCGAAAGTAGAGCAGCATGTAGACATTGTTTGAGTCTTTTTGTAGGTATGTTTCATATGACAATTCTGCTAACTCAGGAAGCACATCTTGTAACAGAGGTTGTCTAATTGTGGAATGCACGGTTGTGTTGCCCACGGTTAGAATGGAAACATTGAGGCAATGTCTATATATTTATGGACATTTTTTACTGCATCACAAACAATCAATTGTATCATCACTTATGAAAGCAGAAGCAGAAGCAAGAGAGTTTCATTTTGCACATACAGGCTCGAAGGGGGTCGAGTACACATTCGCTGCAACCAAAACACCCTCAACCTGGAAACGTGAGCATAACAGTTAATAACAATATAATATACAACTGCAACTAAATTGAGGATGAATCTGTAGATGTATATGCACAACAGTTGTAGAGCTAGTTAGTTTCTTGATATCTTGTACTATGTCTGCTTGCAATTATGTTACAAATGTTGCTTGGGTTGTGTGAAAGATCCTTTCTTTAACATCTCTTTTCATTGTTATATTTTTGAAGAGCATAAGTGGAAATTGCCCTTTATTCAATTATTGTTCCATTGACAAAAACAAATTTGAATAGGTATCGAAAAATTGCAGCTGCAACATGGAACAGTGCAATACTTGTGTAACTTAACCGAGATACATGGACATGCGAAATTAAAGGACAAAACTGGATATGGAGAACGATACCATTGCCTTGTCGTTGTCTGAATCTCCATATTTTATATGGAGAATGTGTTGCGAGCCAAGTTTTCTCGTGAGTGTGACAGTTGCACCAATGGTTCCAATTGGGTTAATGTCGTTGCGTTGTGCAAGTTGGCTGATAGTTGCGTCCGGGACGAAATGATATTCTGAACAAATAGCAGGAATTTTTTCCACAATGTTTGTTTCATTGAGCAATATAATCTGATCACAATCACCATGGTCATATATTGTTTTGGGCAATATATTAAAATTTGTAATGGATATGAAGGAAGTTAGTATGCAGGAAGACATGTAATGAAGATAAGTAATTATGATGAAGGTATGCAATATCTACATACAATAAACTAGGTTAACACATATGCAAACAATAAATGAAATACAAAACAATGAAATATGAAATAAGAGTACCAACATGTACCTTTGTATCTCCTCTTCCAGCGCTGCAATTTAGACTCCTTCGTTTTCTCCAGCTATTCTGTTTGTTTGAATGTGGGAATGCACAAAATACAATGAACATGAATGGATGTTGGTATGAAGCGGAGAACAAGTAATATGTACATACAGTAAATGAGAATCAACGAATAGAATAAAAGATAGTTAGAAACATGTACCTTTTCTTTTCTCCATCCATGGTTGTAAATATATAAAGCTTTCCCCTGCCCAAAATATATTACAAGCCACAAAATATTAAGAAATTGCATGGCCATAGCTAAATGCTTTTGGTTTTCTGTGGCAAAGTATCCATATATGCTTCGAGACATGGAAATACAATTTTTTAGTATCTTTGGTGTACATATCATATCTCAAGTACAAGACAAATTGTATCATGGTCACACCAGTATGTGTAGAGGATAAGGAAGTTGTATTGTGATATGGGTACATTTCACCATATATGGTTAATAAGTGCATTTTTCACATGTTTTATTTTAACAAAAAGACAATGAATATTGAAATTGCACATGTAATTATCCAATTAATTGTTATGCCACTATTTTGTATCATGTCAACACTGAAGTATCAACAAAATTTTACAGTATAATAAGCGAGAATAGGACAGGCGCCAGATATTGACTTCGCCAGACATGACATAAAACATAACCTCAGTCCACTTATAGGTGCATGACCTGAACACCACAAAGTGATAAAAAAAACAACTCCACTGCCGGCATAGGACCCAAACCTTGCAAAGGCGAAGTAAACAAAAGAAAATGACAAGCACCAAACCAGCGAGAAAACACCAATAGGACTAACTGCAGCCTCAGGGCCCCAAACTCATAAAATTGAGACAAACAATAACAACCGACTAACCAACAAACCAACGAACAAGAAACAACCACCGAACCAACATACAACATATGTATCTCCAATGATTACCAAACTGCAAATGAAGCACAGAAGGAACCATAAACATATGACGAGCATGCTAGTAGAAATAAGAAACATTCTTACTTGCAAACTGCAAACACTAAACAACAAAGAAGCAATAGAAAATGAAATTATGGCATCAAAACTTACTCTGAAACAATGAACGACAGAAGTGTAGGTTGAATTGTGGGTGCAACACCTAGACCCCGCGAAGTAAAAAAAACAAAACAGATCCAACTGCGAGTGCAGGACCCAAACCTTGCAAAGTTGAACCAAACAACAACAAGCAACAACTGAAAAACCAACGAAGAAGAAGAACCCACCGAACCAGTAAACAATGTATGTAGCTTCAACGATGACATAATTGCATTCCAAGCCTAGAAGAAGTATGAAACATAGAATGCCTATTCAATTGGCAGTGGACAACAATATTATCCAAATTCATTGCAACATTGTATGGAAAATTTTGAGGAAAGATGTACTTCGAGAAGCCTATTTAGGTAAACATTTAAGGTAGTCAGGCTGTCTAAGGGCCTCGCAGTATGCAAACATTTAAGTTGTCATTCTTGTTTCAGGACCTCATGCCATGTAAACATTTAAGTTGTCAAGCCTATTCAAGAACCTCAAAAAAAGTGTCAATGACCTAAACCTTCAGTATGCAAACATTTCAATACAAATACAAAGGACTAATAATAATAGGACAAATACATTAATAAGAAAAAAACAACGTCCATGCTCAGAACTTTAGGTTTGTAAACATTTAAGTAAAAATGTAATAAAAATTAAAAAGGAGCGTCTAAGCTCAAAACTTTGGATATCTACACATTTACAACATTGGGAACAATGAAGCTGGAAATAAGACCTCGAATATATTCTCCAATGAGACGATGACATATAAGTATTTATTTTTTATATAAAAAATAATGTTTTTACTTCTATAATACAAACAATACAGATGCAAAAATTTATAGTCAAAGGACATATTAATATGAAGTCAATGAATTATCGATCATTATAGTCCCTCTGCACCTTCGACATGGACTAATAATGAGGTTTCCATGATCATAGAATTAATCTCTCTTATTAATTGTAATACTCTATGATTTTAATACCTTTTGAAAATATTTTTCATCTACCTCTTTTAATATTTTTAATACATTTTTTCATTTTACCCCTTTTAATTATTTTATTTGGTCCTCCTCAATTTCTTTGTACTGATTATTGTTTCTCAAACAATTTACTATTATTTTAATATTTTCAACTTTTTCAAATGACCTTATTACCTTACTTAATATCAACGACTATTTCCTTGCATTAACAGTAACCCTCCCTTTCGACTCTATATATCCAAAACTCAGTACTCTTTTACAACCTATTATCTTTTTTATTCCATGATGATGGGTGGAGTGTCCACTCGAAACGTTGGATGTTTCAAAACTCCACAGACTGTTTTCTTCTAGAAGAATTTCTAACAATTATGACTAACTGTGGAAACCTGCATTCACAAATTAAGAACTAACAAATCCAATGAGAGCCAACAATAAACAAACATTAAACAAAGTTGTCCATCCATAAAGTAACAAATGAAAGTAGCATTATCCAATATAAATGTCGCTTACCACCACATAACCACTTACCACCTTCTTGGTCCTTGGCATAAAGGAACCTCTTAAAGAGACTTCACGGAGATTGTTTAGGGTATTCAAAATTGATTATTGATCATGTCACATCCCCACAACGTGTTTTGTGATCATGCATCTCTTGAGGGCGTGCAAAACCACAACGTTTCACACTTGGTTGTGTGGCAACACCAAGGTTACTTCGATCAAACTACACCTCTTCACCTAGAGCATACCCATACTCCGTTCTAGGCTACCAGCAAGTCACACTCCTACTCTAGAGAAACTCTTGTATACTTAGATGCTCGTTAACTACTTTAACATGGTACT
The DNA here is from genome assembly GCA_009831015.1 of Picea engelmannii. NCBI lineage: Eukaryota > Viridiplantae > Streptophyta > Pinopsida > Pinales > Pinaceae > Picea > Picea engelmannii. The sequence goes on from ML822832.1 coordinate 16,677, forward strand.
AATTTTCAAAACCACGATTTCAATTAAGTTGTAAATTTAACTCCAAAAGAAAATTGGTGTTACTGATAGCATCCCCTTTTGATTGAAGGTTCAATTTTAAGGTTTTAAGGGTTTTGTCAAGGTCGTGATTTCAAAAAAATCAAGATTTTAACCACAAAAAGGGCGCTTATAGTAGCACTCTTTTTTATTCGAGGGTAAAATAGCCACTCAATGTGATCTCTAAAAAAATGATAGCTCTGTATAGTTCTCATTAAGTTGGTAACTTTGTTTACTTATTCTAGTACTTCAAGATGAAGTTTCCTAAAGAGGGGGGTGTATGTAGTGCACCATTTGTTCCTACTTGATTAACATAATGTATATTATTATTTGTTGGAATTTTTTTATAAATGACTCGACGTATTGACTTGTACTTTGCTAATGGAACTCAAACTTTAATTATTTGATTGGTTTTAAAATATGTTTTTTAATGGGTTCATTTAAATGTTTATATGATTATATAGATGAATTATATATGCACCGATATGATGTAATCGATGTTGTCAATTTATATGGTTATAACACATTAAAATGAAAATTTTGGATACATTAACTTGGAGATGCTACTAATGGTTTGCCTAGTGTGATGAAAAACCATGGGTATATATTGATGTTGTTGGAAATTCACTAATACTGAGGTGGGGTGGGTGTGAATAAGTTTTGAGCGGTTTTTACCACTTTTAATTAGAACGTGTAATCATGAATTTTATCAATTAGTTACCACTTATGATTGAATTCAATATAACATAAACATATAAACATAAACAATGTATCACATTATAATCACAAATACATAGTACACTAGATATTTACGTGGAAACCCAAATGGGAGAAAACCACAAAATTATTTCTTATATATCAAAAGATTACATTCATAAGAAGCACCAACTTCCAAATTATCCAGCACCAATTGGAAGAAGGATCCAATCCCCTATTTACAGGCTCCAACATGAAGGAAGCTACAACTCCCTAGATTCTCTAGTTCCAATTGGAAGGAGGCTCCAACCCCTTGATTTACAAGCTCCGACATGAAGGAAGATCCAACTCCATGTGTTTTCTGGCTCCAACTAGAAGGAGGCTACGACCCCATTATTTACAGGCTCCAACCTGAAGGAAGCTCCAAATCCCTGTATTCTCCAGCTCCAACTGGAAGGAGGATATGACCTCCTAATTTACAAGCTCCAACCTGAAGGAAGCTCCAACTCCTTGTATTATTCAGATCCAACCGGAAGGAGGCTACGACCCCCTTTCCACCCTGAAGTATAAGTGTAGACTCAACTTGTCACTACCACTATCATTGTCAAGGATAATCAAACTCTCACTGATAATCAACCTATCACTGTCATTGTCACTGTCACATCAACCTATAACTGCCAATGATATTCTCTTTTTCATTGTCACTGTGACTATATCTGTCACTCATACTGATATCTCATCATCAACATTATCATAAACTAAAACCATATCCACTCACATAGATCTTATTCCAATATCACCAATCATGTGCTAAGATATGTGTGCTATAACCAATCATCAAGATCATCAAATAAAACTAGATCCACTCACATATATCATATATCGAGATCACCAATTATGTGCTAAGATATGTGTGCTATAACATCAATCAATCATGTACCAAAACATGTACCATAAAATTCATCATCCATGTACGAAGATATGTACCATAAAATCTATCAACCATGTACCAAGATATGTAAACATATACCAAAGTACATCTTAAACCATTTTCCCAATATCCAATATGCTCCTCAAATGATATGCCAAAAGCATGCCTTAAGCATGTGCCAAATCATCCAAGATGTATATCTCAAACATGTGCCAAAACATCCAAAATTTACTACCAACCATATCCCTCAAGCATATGCCAACTCATCAATGATATATCTCAAACAATGTGCCAATACATTCCTTGAACCATGTATCCAAGTATCCCAAAATGTACCTCAACCATGTTCCAAAGCTATATGCAAATATATCAAGATATGTGCCAACAATTTAACTCATTAGATATGCCTCAAACCATGTACTTGTAGATTTTAAATTTGTACAATATTTAATGCAAACATATTTTCAGTAAAAGAACAGAAAAGAAACAATGGAAAATACACACATTACACATAGATTTTCCCCTGGAAAATCAACATATTCTATATTAATTCATAGTGATACATTGTTTACAATACAATATACATATACGAGCCAATGGCATCCAAAACCCTAAATAATGACCTGGATTAGTCAAAAACCCTAATTCCTTAACCGGAAATAGAAAACCATTGGTAAAAACCATGTGTCGAAAAAACCGCCCAACAATGGACACAAAACTCGAGGTGACACAAAAAATGAGACAAAAATGTGACACGTTTCTCGAGGTAAAAAACATTTTTCAGGGGCACTGCCCCCAAAGGGGGGGCCTAGAGGCCCCACTCAAACCCCCTTGTACACCCTACCCAACGTAGAAAACACTAGGGCTAGTCGTGCAAAGAATATAACACATACCCAACATTCTCCTACTTGTTGTTTTCTTTGCATACAGGGGGTTACAGGGTTACATAGTCAACAATCTAGGGCAACAATTCCCATGGATCCTCTACACCAAGAGAACTTCTCGGTGCTCATAGATTTTGTTAATGAATCTACAACATTCTTCAAAGTGTCCACCTTCATCAACAACACTTTCTTTTCTTCAACCATGTCTCTCACAAAGTGATATTGAATATCAATATTCTTTGTCTGTGAATAATAAGCCAGGTTCTTCGCTAGAAAAATTGCACTCTGACTGTCACAATCTATCCTTAAATTTTTTTATACCAACCTAATACCTGAACAAAATATTTGTAACCATACTTCTTCCTTGCATGAGTGGTTTCCATGTATGCAACTTCTATAGTTGAAAGTGACACTACAACATGTCTTTTTCTCACCCAACTGATCACTCCTCCAAACAGGTTAAACACATACCCACTTGCACATATCCTACGATCCATATCTCTAGCCTAGTCTACATCAACAAATCCATGTATTTCCAATACTTTGTCCAATATTGATCTTCCTTGGTACCACAATCCATATCTAGCATGGCCACACAAATACCTGAAAACCCTTTTTATTGTTGTCTAATGCTCCTTCCCTAGTTTTGACATATACCTGCTCAAAACTCCCACTGCATGTGCAATGTCTAGTCTAGTACATACCATTGCATACATAACACTGCCAAATGCACTTGCATATGGAACATGAGACATGTCCTCCTCCTCTTCCCGTGTCTTGGTACACTGATCCAAAGATATCTTTACACCAACATGAATAAGGACCTTGATCTATTTACATTCCTCCATATTAAACCTCTACAATATTGTCTCGACATATTTTCTGTGATTTAACCAGAATTTCCTCTTTTTCCAATCACTTTTAATTTCCATGCCCAAATGAAATTTGAAGCAATGAGATCCTTCATGTCAAATTTAGAGGACAACTGAGTTTTCACATCCTGGATAATCTCCTTATTGTTTCCTATCAACATGTCATCCACATACAAGACCAAATAAATCAAATGATCACCAATTAATTTAAAATACATGCAATGATCCTATTTGCTTCTTGTGAAGCCAAGTCCCAACATATAAGTATCAATTTTTTCATACCACATCCTTGGTGATTGTTTTAAACCATACAAAGACTTTTTCATCTTGCATACTAGCTCCTTCTTTCCCTTAACAACAAAGCCTTATGTCTACTTCATATAGATTTGTTCTTCCAGATCCCCATGTAGGAATGTTGTCTTCACATCCATCTGTTCTACTTCAAAATAAAATGAAACAACAACAGATAACATAAATCTTATAGAAGTTAACTTGGTAACATGAGAAAAAATCTCACCAAAATCAATTCCCTCAACCTAGGAATAACCCTTTGCTACTAACTGAGCTTTGTATTTATCCTCTTTTACTTCTTCATTCAACTTCTTTTTAAATACCCATTTGCTGCCAATGGGGTTTCTTCCAGTCGACAACTCCACTAGATACCAAGCCTCATTATTATCCAAGGCTTCCATTTCTTCATCCATGTCCTTTTTCCAAAGCTTTCCATCCTCTGAATCCACTGCCTCCCTGACAGTTCTAGGATCCTCATTAGTAATAGACAAAGAAAAATTTGAATGGAAATCATATGGAGTATACCTTTCTGGTAGCCTTCTTTCTCGAACCGATCTCTTCAATACTGGAGTATGAGGATCTTCTTCTTCTGATTCTTGTTCTTCTATATAGTATAATTCATCATCCTTTAAATTAAACTCTATTTTCTCTGGTTCTTCCTTACTTGGTAGGACTTCATGTTTAACAACATCCTTCATTTCTCTAAATACCACATCTCGGCTATACACAACCTTCTTATTTTCCGGGTTCTAAAGATTATAACCTTTGATACCATCTTTATACCCAATAAAGATACACTTTTCAACCTTCTTATCTAGCTTACTCATGTTTTCCTTTGGAACATGAACATAGGCCTCACAGCCAAATACCTTGAGATGTGTGAGAGAAGGTTTCTTAGTAGTCCATACCTCTTGTGGAGTCTTTCCATCCAATGCCGATGAGGGTGATTTGTTGACTAGGTAACATGTAGTACCCACTGCCTCTGCCCATAATTATTTCCCTGACCCGACACCACTAAGCATGCACCTTGATTTTTCCATCAACATCCTATTCATCCTTTCTGAAACTACATTCCACTAAGGTGTATATGGAGTAGTCTTCTTCTTTGCTATACCACACTTCTTACAAAATTCTTCAAATTCATTCCTGCAAAACTCTCCGCCATTATATTTCCTCAACACTTTAATTATTTTCTTTGTTTGATTCTCAACAAGAGCCTTAAACTCTTTAAACCTGATAAAGACTTCATATTTCTTCCTAAGGAAATATATCCAAGAATTCCTAGATAAGTCATCTATAAATGAGACATAGTACACATATTTTCCCAATAATGGAACCGACACAGGTCCAAACACATCACTGTGAACTAACTGTAAAATTCCTTTTGCCCTCATTGCACTAGAGGAGAATCTTACCCGAGTTTTCTTTCCATATACACAATGTTCACATAAATCAAAATCCAGAGAACAATTAGACATACCTTCAACCATACCTTTACCGTGTAGTAGTCGAAGACCCTTCTCTCTGATATGCCCCATTCTTTGATTCCACAACATAACCTTTTCTCCATAGACTGTAGGATTTCTTTCTTCTTCAACTCCAATATCATGAACAATGGAACTATTACACCCATCACTAATAATGCTTCGTTGCAGCTTATACGGAGTTCCAAAGTGAAATCCCTTCAACAACACCATTGCTCCTCAAACCATCCTGTAGGTTTCCTTTTCAAATATTGTTTTTACCCCTGCATCGTCCATTTTTATTACAAAAATCAAATTTCTTGCCAAATCTAGGATATGTAGAACACCATGTAGCTTTCTAATACTTCCATCTATGATCCTCAACTTGAATTTTTATCGTCCTATGATTCTGGTTGTCGAGTCATCACCTAGGAAAACATTACCTCCATCATACCTTTCATATTCAAAGAACCACTCCCTGTGGGGAGTCATATGAAAAGATGCACCTGAGTCAACCAACCATGCCCCATGATTTGCATGTGTGCTTGAATAAGCCAAGTACACATCCCTTCCTTATTCCTTTGAGGTGTTTTCTTCTGTAGAAGGAGCTTCTTCAGATCCCTTTTTTTTTTCTCAATTTTGGATCTACATTGCTTCTTGTAGTGCCCTTCTTTTCCACATCTCCAGCATACCTTTACAAAAATTCCAGGAGATTTAGATCTACCCTTAGAGTTAGATCTCCCACTTTAGGACTTAGATCTATTTCTTTCTCGGGAACATCTTCTTGCAAATAACGCATTTGTGCTCTGTCCTTCCATGTTCTTCCATATCATCTCACAACAAGGATGATACCACTTCATAAAAATTCAAGGGAGTTGTATTACTACCTATGGCCACAACCAGACTATCCCACGAGTTTGGTAAAGAGCACAATAAATTGATACACTTATCTTCATCTGAAATTTTAATCTCAACATATACTAATTGACATACGACAGTATTGAAGGTGTTCAAATTCTCTGCCACCAGGTCTCCATCTCTCATCCTTAGGTTATAAAGATTCTTTCTCAGGAAAAGTTTATTTACTAGGGACTTATACTGATACAACTTCCCCAACTTATCCCATAAATCTTTGGTTGTAGCTTCCTCTAACACATTGAATAATACTGAATTTGAGAGACACAGTCGGATTGTGCTCTTCACCTTCCGATCCAACTTTTTCCAGACATCTACTAAAGTTCCTGTAGGTGGAGTACTTGGATCCACCACGATCCACTAATATTTGTCCACCAATAGATCTTTCATCTTGAGCTTCCACATCTCAAACATTTTCACATTAAACTTCTCAATCTCCATTTTCGAACTGCTCACCATTTATTTTCACCTAAAAAATCAATACGACAGATCTCCCATTGTGACAAGGATTATCATAGTCCCGAGCCAAACCCTTGACCACAAAGGCATTCCCCTAAAGCCAACAAATCTCTGATACAAAATGTATATTTTAACCTTGTACAATATTTACTGCAAACATATTTTTAGTAAAAGAACAAAAAAGATACATTGAAAAATACACACATTACACAGATATTTTTCCCCTGGAAACCCAAGCTGGGAAAACCAACATATTCTATATTCATTCATAGTGATACATTGTTTACAATATAAAATACATATAGCATCTAGTGGCATCCAAAACCATAACCCAATGATCTGGATCAGCCAACAACCCTAATTCCTTAATCGGAAATAGAAAACCATAGGCAAAAACCATTTGCCGAAAAAAATGTCTAACAATGGACATGAAAATTGAGGCGACATGAAAAAAGAGGCAAACATGTGACACATTTCTTGAGGAAACAAATTTCTTGGGGCACTGTCCCCAAATCCCCATGCAGGGGGCTATCTCCCNGGGGGGGGGGGGGGGGGCTAGCGACCCCTCCTCAAAGCCTCCTGCACGCTCGACACAATGTAGCAAACACTAGGGATATTCATGCAAATAATATAACACATAACCAACAATACCAAACATTCACCATACATCCAATATGTGCCTCAAACATATGCCCAAATCTCCAAAACATGCCTCAATTATATATCAATACTTAACCCTCAAAATACATATAAAAACATACCTTTGATTCTGTAATAGACCTGGTGCATCATATAACAAATATTTAGAACTTTATCAGCTTCAACATCCAAGGATGAGCATCTTTCTCAAATCTTCCTTAGCCTCGTGGGACTAATCCAGTCATCACGCAGGGCCTCACAAGAAAAGTGTCGTACAACCCATGGGAGTTGCTCACGACACCCTTATCCTGACTTGCGAGGGTCAACCAAATTAGGGTTTTCAGAAACCCTTCGCTATCTATAACTCCAAGACTTTTGCACTCCTTCGCTTCCTCAGATTCACTTCCTCAAATTCATTATGAAAATATTCATCAATAGATCACTTGCTCACTTGATAGATATTCAATAAAATTTCTTGTACAAATGATAGGATCCTTGAAGTGTATTTATACTTTTATAAGTAACACCTTTACTTGCTTTAGGGCCAACCTGTAATATCTTGTTGTAAACACTTTTCTTCCTTTCCTTAATTTGGGGGCCAACTTGTCACTTATTGTTACAACCATTTATGGCATTCTTAACCATAGTTTGGGGCTTCCATATTCAAGAGAGAATATCTCCTTAACAGTGAGGAACCACATGGCATACCACCTACCGTTAGAAATGAAATGATTAGGACTATCCATATATGAGGGTTTTGTATGCATGTGCCATGTCCTTCATCCTCCTTTTCTTCAAACAACTTCAGGATTTGTGACCACACCATCGGGGCTTCTCAACCACTTAACCACTTAGCCATCATTTTAGGGATTCTTGTAGACTTCTTCAAAGCATCTTCCTGTAAGGTCCATTCTTAAAGCTACACCGTAAGGGGACCAATTTCAAGACATCTCCAAATACACCCATCACTTATAGATTCTTCCAAACTTTATTTGAGGCTTCATCTAGGGTTGGCTAGGGTTGACATCAATGAAAACCAACTATAAAAAAAATGAGGGATTGTGTCAACATTATAATATACTTCGAATTGATTCAAGGTACCCAAAAATGTTATATGATTAGTGTTATTCTTTGATTATGATTATGAAATTATTGTATAAATTGATTGTAGTGTGTGTAAGGATAAGGAGTGTTGTTCCTGAGATTACACTTAAGGCTCAAAGGGTAATGTCAAGGCATGAGCAATATAAAGGAACATTTTTTAAAGGTGTTTTTTCTTCCGTTAGTTATATGAGCATAAATCCTCAAATGAAAATAATGACAGAACAAAACAAAGGCCGTCTTTTTTCGTTTGATTCGATTTATAAAATCAAATGATATGGAGAAAAACTTACAAAACTGTTAAACAAAATGATGCATCAATACATGATGAATCTTAACTTGTTCAAAATAGAAGAAAATAAAGAATGCACCCCTGAAACGATATAAGATACAGTAATCCAAGTAGCTCACAGGTCTTGTGTTTACTTACAACAAACACAGAGGAAAAACTACTTCCTTATCAAACAACTGTTAAAATAAGGCTACAATAGTAGTAGTACTAAACGACTCACATATCAAGGAATGACATAAATAAAATCTAGAAATATGAGATACATGAGAAACACATAACTCAAATTGCACAAAGGTTGGAATCTCAGTCTGCACTTGTATTAATTCTCACAAAAGGATATTTTCTCTAATACATTCAACAAGAAGCAGCCTGTGTTAAGTCTTCAAAATATGTATTTATACAAAAATGTTCTCAACCCTAAGCGGTTGGAATTCTCATACTTTCAAAAACAGTAAATATTACAATATATGAAATTTGAAGATTTTCATGCGCGCCTTCTATGTCTCTTCTCTTTCTAGAAGAGATGTTTCTTCTTCCCGTCCTCCAACTCAGAAACAACTGGCCTCTAATCATGACTTGTAAAAATGGTGTACACACGTTATCTCATTGGTTCCCAGATGTGTTGGATTTTCCTTGATCGACACATTTAACACACCTGCCTACGAACTGCACCACCAATCTGGAAGGCTCCGTCGAATCATTCGTCTCAAAAGTATGTAACTTCTTTTCTAAGTGAGGCAGTCTATTCTCTATTTTCCTGTTTTCTGAAGATACAGACTGTAGCTGTAGACTTGGGTTGACTATCCAATTATTAATCTGGGTAATATCAATTTGTTTCAACTGCAAGATTTCAGCCCGAGCCTCTTCCATGTTTGTCTTGAAATTAAGTTGATTTTTTTCTATATCAACTTGCCCCAGGAATTCAGAGATATTATCTTTTACTAGGCCTAGTGACTCTTTGTCGAGTGAATATAATGCTTCTTCACAAGATTTTTTCACTTCCTTATCTAATATTTTACTTTCAACTATGTTAGCCTCCGAGGTTTTCAACATTATATTGCCTCTGGTTTGCTCTGAAAGAGAGTCACAATCTAGAGACCATGGATACTTCCTCTCTTATTGATGACACAACTGCCTCTTGGAAAGTAGCTTTAGATGCAATGGCCTCTCTCTCCTTTAAGAAAATGTTTTTAAGGATTGGTCTACCACCCGAAAAATGGTTTTGGACAACTTCTACCTTAGTAAAAAGGCTTTGTTGTGTTGATTCTAGTTTCTCGCGCAACTCTAATGCACGGTCTTGGAAAACCGCCATATCTACAATTGTGTTTTCAGCCAAGTTTATTTTGGCCTGTAGTTGTTTTACCATCTCTCCCTGCTGAATGGCCCATTCTCTACTTGCCTATGCATTCTTATGCATTTCATCGAGATTGAATTTGAGCTGCTAAATTTCCTATCTATCACATGCTCTAATCTACTCAAAACTCCTATTCATATCATTCCTGACATTTTGTTCCACAATATTTACTTGATTTTGTAATTGGCTCACTAGCAAATCCTTCTACTTCAATTGTTCCCTTGTGTTCCCAATTGAACACTGGTTTGCTGTGGAAAAATCTCCTAATGAGCCTTCCACATCCATAGCGAAGTCTACCTCTTCTAAGGCCTATCCATCCAATAGAACCCTGTGTCTTTTGATAGTTGCACCCTCCTTTTGGGGCATTTCTCTTTTTACTACAACCCTCCTCTTCTTACCGAAGAAGAAGTCGAAAGGGGGCATCTCTTCTACTGAAATAGGCATAAGATTCTCTATGAATACTATTTTGGCACTCAGGTTCCCTCTAATGAACTGTAAAGGTGTGACATCTTGGATAGGGATTCCTAACTCGGTGGATGGATGTTTCTCGACTATGCCAGTAACTGATTTGCCTAGTGTGGATGGTGGTTTTTCTTATCCCTTTTTTATCAAGGCCTTAGCCTGAGGTTTAGCTTGATCACTTGGTGGATTTGTTAATGTGGTGCCCCCCTTCTGAGTCAAAACCTTGGTTTTCTCCAAATTTTCTTACACATCCTGTCCATTGCAACTCCCTGTTCCTAAACTCTAGGTCTCAATTTTCCGTGTTGCTGGAGGTGTTGGGGTTTCTCCCTGCAAGACTTTAGGAAGGCCATTTCTTCAGTGCCTTTGGAAATTATAGAACTCGACCAATTTGTCTGGGGCCAGAGTTTGGATTCGGCTCAAAACTTGTTGATAGGATCTTGCTCTTCGTAATATCTCATCCTAGGGAGAATCTTCATGCTCGTATCTTTTCAAATTGTAAAGGGCCATGTGATTTCCCACGATATTCTGAGGATCGTGTTTCTTGAATTCAATATTGACAAGCTTGATTTCCTCCAGGGTTTCAGCCTCTACTTTCGAGTGGCTGAAATCTAAAAGTGAAAACATACCAATCTGCAAGGAAAAGGTGGGCCATACCTTTTTCTGCACTGCCTTTAGTTCCTTACTGATTCCCCCAAGCACAGTTTGATGCGCTACTTCACGGCACACCAATCGATCTGGTAGAAAAATTGGCAAGGCATGCAGAGGAACCAAGTAACCAAAAACCTTGATATAAGAGAAATGCTCTTCAATGTACCAATCCGCTATCTTCTCCAGGTTGGTCACTATTTTGTCAGAAATCCTGGGAGGTGGGCACCCATATATAGGGATATGCATCGACACGACCACAAAATTGTAGATTTCATAGAAGAAATATTTCTCTTTATCTTCCCATAGCTTCAAATGATAAATATGTATTGGTTTGGTGCTGGTCGGTGCCTAGCTCCAACCCATCAAAGGAAAATGTGTCATAAAACAAATGACATCCATAACATATGCCGACATGTAAAAAATGCCAGATCGTCCTTTGGATTTCAATGTCTGATATTCAACGATTTCCTTGGCCAAGTTGTCTGATAATATCTTGGCCCAATTGAAGGAAAAACCCTCTGCAACTTCATGCATGATCGATACCCATGATAACAGGAAGTGGGCAGAGTTTTCTCTCCCAAACATTCTACATAACATCATGGCCACATACATCATATGAGTGTCTAATGATGTAGTGGCATATATGCCATGGGTGTCTACTCTGAATTTCTCAGGGCATGCCCAATAGTATTTGATCAAGTCAAGGTAATTCTTTACACCTTGTGGGAACTCTTTTTCATCGAACTCTTTTAAGAAAACAACATTATAACTATGTTTGAATGATGAGGACAATTTGTACATCACTTGTATATGTTCTGGGTGGAAAGATCCAACAACAACTTTCTGTGAATTTTGAATGGTCCTAGTCAAGACGTCGACATTCTCTAAGGCCCATCCTATCATGTCGTTATACGCCATGAACCTTGGTCACGTGGTTATCTTGTGAAGCTCTAATTGGGCTACGTATTTGAGCTTTGTCGCCTGAGTTTCGGTCCCCTCATAATCTGACTCTTCTGGACAGTTGTTCAGCTCATATGGTAGGATATCACAGACATGCATCCAAGTTTTTATGGTCTCGACGGCTCTCAGGGATGTGTCCAAGAGGACATTTGTGTTATGTCTCGAGCTCTCAATAGTCTCTTTAACCATTTTCTACGAAGCCATGATAGTAGTAAACTTAGCACTATGTTTCCTGTCACAACAAATGCACAAAACTTATTATCTTGCTAAGCTTGCTCTGTGAAAAACACGAATGGAATTCATAATGCAATATATTTTTCACCTTAAATGCATCAATTTGCGTATACCTTCACTGAAAATGTGTTTACTTCCCTTAATGAAAATATTTTGGGCGATGATCCAAGATCTTATTTGAAATCATTTTCCCTATATCAGATATTAATTCCATTAATGGTTGGTGGTTTGTGATCGGGAAAATCATAGATGAAATTTGAATTTACCCGAACTACAATTCAATGAAAAATTAACATGAGATAATAGTGTTTAACTTGTTAATTAATCATGTTTAACCTTAACTCTTTTCAGGCCTTCAGACCTTGGGGTATCCGATAACAACTTGATATATGATTCCTGATGCTCAAAACCATGAAGTGATTAATTACTCGTTAATTGTCTTTAATATTTAATTAAATCTGTTTAACACTTAAGACATTTTGAGAGTTCGGGTTTCGTGAATTTAGAATGAAATGGATGGTGGATATCTGAACTCCAAGTGCGAGAAGCTATTAATTACCTTTAATTGGGATTAGTTTATTTAATCAAGGTTTGATATCTTGGGACTTTGCATTTTGTGGATTTGTAGGTTAGATCTTCTGTCATTTTCCCGAAGGGTCACTTCCCGCAGTGACATGTTAAAGCTTAGGGAGGTATACATGTATATGGTGACTAGGATCGAATGCTTTTTGTGCATCGAGACTTTGAAGGTGAGGCATGTTGAAACGCCTGAAGTACATAATTCTGAAACTCGAAACTCCGAAGTATTATTTAGTGATTTGACTCTTTAACAAGTAGGTGGATCCATAACTCCTAAGAGATTAGGATCGTTTGATTAGATGGAAGACTTCACCAATGGTGAAAATCAAGCACACATTATTTTTATTTAAATGGGAATTATTAGGATTATCTTAGACATACTTTCTTTTAGTTAACTAGAAATGGATGTATAAATTTTTGCCTAACTTTATTGAAGACAAGTTTATGAGTTTTTAGAGTTAAGGAAAAATATTTTCTCTTTATGAAGACCAGAGAGGGGTATTGAGAATTGTAGGAAAATAAAGCTTTAGGATGGGCAGAATAAAACATAAAGAATATTAAAACATTCTGTTGCAAACAAGGTCAATCTTACACAAGCTCGTTCATTGATTCTCATACTTTCTTTAAGGTCTTTTTATTTTTATTTTCTTTTTTATAATTTTTATTTCATTTTTATTTTAATTTTAATTTTATCAAACTCAGAGAAGATTTTTAGGATTAGGCTGTAATTATTATATTCCTCTGGTTGTTGATCATGTGACAATATTTGTATGGATGAGACTTCTTTCCTATTTAGTGATATCCCCTTGAAAATTTAGCTTGGGTCAGTCGGGTAGAATCTCATACCTCAGATTTTCTTTATATTTTCAACCACGTAAACCATTTATTTATCACCTGTTTTGAGAGAATGCCAATGTTCTGAAAAGTGAGTGTGTGTTTGATACATCCTTATCTCTCAACTATCAACAAACATTTTGCATAAAAATAAACATGATAAATGTCAGAAACTTCTGAAAAAGAAATGGTGGGTGTCACTTGTTTTTTATATTTCCGTTTTTTATGAAATCAACAAACCTGGCCATATTTACAGTGAAAGTAAAAATTTACCATAAAAATGAAAATTGTAAATCAAAACAAGAAAATCGAACCGGTATGTACAATGAGAATTTGGAAATTGATTATTGCATGAAGTGTTTCAGGTAACACCCATTGATAGGGGCGCTAAGGATCTTCCCATCAAGGTTTTCTAATAAGAATGAATTCTTTCCTTCAGGAGTTGTGATCTTGAAAGGTCCAAACCATATGTGATCAAACTTACCATGATTTCCAACATCTTATTTTCTAGCATCCCACTTCAACAGTAGGTCACCAGGGAGGAATTCTCTATCTTTACCTTTTTTTATCGAACATGGCTTTCATGTTTTCTTGATATTTCTAAAGTTTCTCATCCACTTCAACTCTGTTTTGTTGTACTTCAATTAACTGATTTATTCTTCTGGTAACATCATTAGGATCTTCCTTAGAGTCTTTCCAAAGCTTCATCATAGGCAGGGTGAGATTTATAGGGAGGACTACATCAGTACCATACACCATTTGGAAATGAGACATTCCGATTGATTTCTTAGTGCCGTTTCGATTTTCCCACAATGCATATTTCAAATGAACGTGATAGAATTTCTTATTTTCGGTCAACACATTTTTGATATGGTGATTAAGATCTTATTTGATGATTCAACTAATCTGTTGCCTTGAGGATAGTAGGTTGTGGAATGTCCTAGTACAATATTGTACTTTTGGAAAAAAATGACCATCGCCATGGATTTGAAGGTCTGGGAATTATATGTAACTATCTTCCGAGGACAACCAAATCTAGATTAAATGTTTTCTTCCAAGAAATTGATCACCATTGAGTTTGTAGCATTTTCTGTTGGAATGGATTCTACAGATTTAGTGAAATAGTCTATGGTGGTTAGAATCCATTTATGCTATGTGCTAGAGTGTGGATGGATTTCTCTGATAAAATCCAGACCCCATTGTTGAAATGGAGCTTCTTTCTTGACTAGGATCAAGGGTAGTATGGGAAGCTTTTGTTTACCTGAAAACAATTGACAAGGATTACAGGCTTTGACTTTAGTATTCACGTTTGTAAATAACTTTGGCCAATAATATCCAGCTCTCAGGATTTTATAATCCGTTTCCCTCCAGGCGTGGTGTACTCCACACACCCCTTTATGAAACTCATTTATAACATTCTCCATTTTAGATTCTATTCGAAATCTTAGTAAAAATCCAAGGGGATCTTTCCAATACAATTGATTTTCAATAATGCAGTATTTTACCGCATGCAACTTCAAAGTTCTCACCTTGGAAGGAGTCATATCACTAGGTCATTGAAGAGTCAAGAGGTATGAAACTATGTCACCATACCAAGCCAAGGAAGAATTTTTTTTTTGGATCTGAGTTGTAGGTGTGTGCACGCCAAATTCTTCTATGTCTAGAAGTTCTTTGTAAGCTTGCAGATGATTTATCCTGAGTGCTCTAAAATTTGATTCGGATAATAGCTTAGCCAAGCCTTGACCTTTGATGAGTTTAGTTGGTTTTACCTCAAGGTCAAATTCCTGAATTTTCGCTATCCATCGACCCCTCCTTCCATCACTATCTGGTTGGACTAATATATCTTTCACAGAGATGGTTGGCACATAGGCAATTGTTTTGGAATGCAACACGTAAGTCCTGGAAGCTTTGAGAGATTTCACCATAGCATATGCCTGTTTTTCCAGTATATCATATTTCAACTCGGCATCTCTGAGGCTTTTACTAAAACATGATATTGGTTGCTCGAAACCTTCATCATTCTTCTGTAAGAGTATGAATGCGATAGTTTGTTTGGATGCGAATGAAAAGATCAAGAATTCCTTCATGTAGTCTGGACTAGCTAGCATTGGTGCTTCTCCTATCATTTTCTTGATGCGTTCAAAGGATGCTTTAGCTTCAGTTGTCCATTTGTGTTCAAAGTATTCTTTAGCTTCGATTTTCCATTTGACCTTGCTATCCTTTTTAAGCATATCTGTAATCAGTTTAACAATTTCAGCGAAGTTTGGGATGAATCTTCTTAAAAAAATTATTTTTCCTAGAAAAAACTGGATTTCCTTTCTATTCCTAGGAATATTTATCGTATCTATATATTTTACTCTTTTTGGATCAATCTTGATTCCTTCCCTAGATAATATGTGGCCTACAATTTTACCTTCTTGCATTGCAAAATGAGATTTCTTGGGATTTAGAGACAAACCGAATTTCCGGCATTTCTCGAACGTTTGTTTGAGGTGTACCAAGTGCTATGCATCTGAGTTAGAAAAAACAATTAAATCATCAAGATAGATAATGACAAACTTATCTCTCTCATCGACAAAGGCTATGTCCATTGCTCATTGAAAGGTGGCCCCTATGTTCATCAGACCAAATGGCATTTGGTCGTACATGAAAGTACCCCATGGAGTGGTAAATGCAGTTTTTTCTTTATCGTCCTCGGACTGCAATTTGATTGTAACCTGAAAATCCATCAATCATAGACATTCGGTTATCCCCGACCACTTTTTCAAGCACGTGATCCATTTTAGGGAGTGGATAATTGTCTTTAAGGGATGATCTGTTTAGATTCCTGAAATCCATGCAGAGTCTGATTTCACCATTCTTCTTCCTGACTGGAACCAAGTTTTCTACCCACTCAGAATACTTGAGTGTAACAATAATCTTTGCATCAAGAAGCTTTTTAACCTCCCTTTCTATTACAGGCAAGAGTATAGGGTTTATCTGTCTGAGTTTGTGCCTGAAAGGTTTTATTCCCTGTTTAAACGGGATTTTATGTTCTATCATAGTGGTATCATAAGTTCTTAGTTCATCGTAAGACCAAGAGAAGACATCATTGTATTGCTTGAGTAACTCAACATATTTAATTTTTATTTCGGGTGGAAGGTATTTAGATATTTTGACCATTTTAGGGCTCTCCTTAGTGCCAATATCACAATCTTCAACCTCTTTGGGTTGAGGTTGCAACATAGACTTTAGGGGTATATCGTCTTGATCAAATAATATTTCTAAAGGAATCATACCTTTAGGAATCTAATTGTTTTTTAGTACCAACATGCGATGATCAAGAATCTTATCCTGGAACTTCTGGGGATCTTCACCTTCCTACATGATCCAAGTAGGGTCATTCTGATTTTTCTGGTTGATGTGTATTTCAAAAATTCATCAACCATTTCTAGGAATTTTTTGATCTGCTCATCGTCTTCAAAGACCTACCAGCGATGTACATTATTTGGGATTGAAGGCATATGCCTCATTTCTATGTGATACTTTAGCTTCAGGACGATAGGAGGCATTAAAGTAGCAGCCGCTTTCGCTAATGAGTCATCTTGTTGATTTTCTACCCTGGGAATATGATGAATATTAAATGATGATAAAACATTTTCTATCAGATCCCAGACATAGTTCCTATATGAACTTAGCCTTGTATGCTTGGCTTGATACTGCTGTCTTATCTCTTTTCCAATTAATTCTGTATCACTGTAAACTATCAAATTTTCAATTTTCAATTTCTTGGTAGCCTCTAACCCCAAGACAAGAGCTTCATATTCACATACGTTATTAGTGTAGTCAATGTCCCACTATAGTCAGTATGAGAAAGGAATAATGAATTTGTCTCCGGGTTCCACAAACAACACCCCAGATCCTGCTCCTTCCCAAGAGGAAGCACCATCAAAAAACATTTTCCAAAGTCCTACACTATTTACATTTTTGTTTGTTTTTTCTATTTTTGTTTTCCTCTTCTGGACAACTTTCTTCTATACATGCATCAAAAAAATCATCAATTGATAATATACATTTCCCTAAATCCTGATCGACCACATATACTGGGTAATTATTTGGGTTATGTGGGTCACTTCCAGTATACACCAACCTGGTTTCTCTGTATAGACGTGTGAACTGTCCATCGAAAATCAGGATTGTAGCATACATTATGTCTGATTGAAGTGATCCTCCAAGTTTGGCACCCCAAGACCTGGATAAAAGCATACCATACTTCACAGGAACATCAAGAACGACTACATCCATGAGAATGCTCTTCACAGGGATCTGTACAAGATTAAGCACCAAATATTTAATCATACCAAGATATTTAACTTTTCTTGAATCAATAGAATACAAATCTTGATATGATCTAGTAACCTCAAGACCCAGTTTTTCCATAATAACTTTGGGCATTAAGTTATGTGAGGCTCTAGAATCCAGCATACAGTTATGGAGTAGGTGATCATGCACAGTTAGCATAATATAAAAAGGAGCGACATGGTCTTTAGCATTTTCAATATGAAGACCAAACATTATGGTTGGTCTATCATCTTCTAAATTAATAACATCCACATGAATTTATGCATCTGACTAAGTTATCATTTTGGCAATTTGTTTTCTATACATAGGATTTTTTTCTAATTCAGCTAGAGGTACAGGAATATTAATTTTTTTAATTTCATTTTCCATATTGAAACTTCCAATTGTCTTCTCAACCTCTCTGGTTGGGATATTTGTTTCTCTTTTTTCTAGCATATTAGTCTATGTTGCTTTTGTTTCAGCAGTTTTTGTTTTGGCAACTTGCATTTCAGCTGTTTTTGTTTTGGCATCTTGCATTTCAGTTGTTTTTGTTTTGGCAGCTTGTGTTTCAGTGGATGGTTGAGCTGCCTCATTCTTTTACTTCTTGACAAGATATTATTCGGTGAATCATTTGTAGAATTTGTATCTCTAGGCCTTAAATTATATTTATGTTGAAGCTCTACCATTATAGAGCCAACGATTCCTTGATAATCTGACTCTCCCAGATTATTTATGCTTTCCTCATTTCCAAACAAGGGTTCTTGATATAGGGATCTCTTGTAATCTTGTCCAGATAGGTGAGGTTCTCGGTCATCATCAATGAAATATTTTATATCTTCATCTAACCCCTCATAGTCTTCCATGTCATCACTTTGCATGAAGTTTTTTGTTTTAAACAGGGCTTTGATTTTTTGGTCCTCATTTTTTATTTGTATTTGTTGGATCTGGGGGTTGGGATTCCTTTTGAAATATCTCTTGGAAAATGGATCATGATTAGCTTGGTCTAGCTCCATTCTATATATTTGATTTGATAATTCTTTAATTATTTCAGCCATGTCATCCATTTTATCCTTCAAGGATCTCTCAGATCTGGAGGGTCTTGCTTATTCTTTGAAGCGTTTAGTTTCTTTGGCTCCTATATAAGCCTTTTCTTTTAGTTTAACTGATGCCATCATGTTTGATTCAATTTCGATGGTGTCTTCTTGCATTCTTGTGAGGGCGATAGATCTCCTTTCCCTCAAGAGTAGGGAAAAATCTGGCTCTAAAGCCCCTACGAAAGTCACTTTAGCTGCGGCCTGAGAGGGTTTAAATTCTGCTGGGATCTTATGATAGAGTTTATTAAAACTTTGGGTTAATTCTAAGACTGACTCATAATTATTTTTCCTCAGGGCCCCAAATTCCGTCAGATAGTACAGGTGATCTTTCTTTTCTCCCCACTGCCTTAAAAAGGAATTTTCTAATGCATCATAATATGCTATAGAACCTACCGGGAGCCCTCAAAACCATATTCTTACTTGTCCCTCAAACGTTTTCACCAAAAGTCTCAAATAAACATCCTCTTGCTCAATTATGAGGATATCAACGAATTGTTCAAAAAAGTTTATGTGATATGTGGCAGTTAAGTCCCCTTCTCCCATGAATTTCGATAAGTTCTTCATATAGTTTTTGGTAAATCATGAAGGACAGGGGGATGGACTAAATGAGCGTATCTAGCTGCCACTTTCACAAACATTCTGGGGGGTGGAAGTGGTGGTCCTTGACCACCTCCTCCTCCAGCACCACCTCCTCCAACAACAATCATTTGATGTCAGGGAGATGAACTTCGGGAGTTAAAGAGAGGGTTTTCATAAAATGCTAGGGACCGAAGTGGTGACTATTCATTTTCCTCGGGCTACAGTGAAGGAAAGACCAAGAATTGAGTGTTATAAGGCATGAATTCTAGAAGAGGAGGAAACGGAAAATGTGGGCTAACTTCCTCAGACTTACAAGACATGTAGATAGGTGAAACATCAAGAGATGAATTGGGGTATAAGGTGCGCTCCTCGGTATTTCCGAGAACATAAACCTTGGTTTCAAGTGAGGATGGGGTAGAAAGAGAAGTAATGATAGAGGGTAAGGATGAGGATATTTGATTTGGATTGTTCTAAGTATCAGAAGGGTCAATTTCAATCTTTATTGCAGTGTCACTAGTTGAGGCATTCACAAAAATCATTTGTTTAAACTTTTCTTCAGGAGTTAATATTTTGACCGGAACCTGAGTATTTACTTGAATTATTTTGGGTTGATAATTCTTACCTGAAGATGAGGTAGTATAATTGACGTATCCCTTGGGTTTTAACAAATTTTAGGGATCAGATACGGGCGTAGTCTGTTGAAAATATGGGTTCTTTCTGATATTCTTTCTACTGAATGCTAGTTTATCTGTAGTGGAGTCGCCAAGTGAAATATAAAATTATCCTTATTTATGTATTCAATATTTGTTCACTATCAAAGAGATAAACTTACCATGTCATTCTCCCATGGAAAAATAACTTCATTTCTCTGTCCCCAACAACAACGCCAAAAACATGTTGTTCCTGAGATTACACTTAAGGCTCAAAGGGTAATGTTAAGGCATCCAGAATATAAAGGAACGTTTTTTAAAGGTTATTTTTCTTCCATTAGTTATATGAGCATAAATCCTCAAATGAAACTAGTGTCAGAACATAACAGAGGCCATCTTTTGTTGTTTAAGTCGATTTATAAGATCAAATGATATGGAGAAAAACTTACAAAACTGTTAAACAAAATGATGCATCAATACACGACGAATCTTAAGTTGTTCACAGTAGAAGAAAATAAAGAATGCACCCCTCAAAGGATATAAGATACAGTAATCCAAGTAGCTTACAGGTCTTGTGTTTACTTACATCAAACATAGAGGAAAAACTGCTTGCTTATCAAACAACTGTTAAAATATGGCTACAGTAGTAGTAGTACTAAATTGAAACCACTTAGATATCAAGGAATGACATAAAGAAAAACTATAAATATGAGATACAGGAGAAACACATAACTCAAACTGCACAAAGGTTGGAATGTCAGTCTGCACTTGTATTAACTCTCACAAAAGGAGATTTTCTCTATTACATTTGGCAAGAAGCAACTTGTGTTAAGTCTTCAAAATATGTATTTATAAAAAAATGTTCTCAACTCTAAGCGGTTGGAATTCTCATAATTTCAAAAACAGTAAATATTACAATATATGAAATTTGAAGAGTTTCATGCACGTCTTCTTTGTCTCTTCGCCTACTGGTAGAGACGTTTCTTCTTCCCGTCCTCCAACTTAGAAACAACTGGCCTCTAATCATGACTTGTACAAATGGTGTACACACATTATCTCATTGGTTCCCATATGTGCTAGCTTTTCCTTGCTCGACACATTTAGCACACCTGCCTATGAACTGCACCACCAATCTAAAAGGATCTGTTGAGTCATTCGCCTCAAAAGTATATAAATTATTTTCTAAGTGAGGCAACCTATCCTCTATTTTCCTGTCTTCTGAAGATACAGACTGTAGCTGTAGACTTGGGTTGACTATCCACTTATTAATCTGGGTAATATCAATTTGTTTCAATTGTAAGATTTTAGCCTGAGCCTCTTCCATGTTTGTCTTGAAATTAAGTTGATTTTTTTCTATATCAAATTAAGTGAATAGAATGCTTCTTCACAAGCTTTTTTCACTTCCTTAGCTAATATTTTACTTTCAACTATGTTAGCCTCCGAGGTTTTCAGTATTATATCGCCTTTGGTTTGCTTCGAAAGAGAAAATCTAGAGACCATGGCTACTTCCTCTCTTGTTGATGACACAATTGCCTCCTAGAAAGTAGCTCAAGAAGCAATGGCCTCTCTCTCCGTTAAGAAAATGTTATTTAAGGATTGGTCTACCACCCGAAAACAGTTTTGGACAACTTCTACCTTAGTAAAAATTCTTTGTTGTGTTGATTCCAGTTTCTCGCGCACCTCCAACGCCTGGGCTTGAAAAATCACCATATCTACATATGTGTTCTCAGTCAAGTTTATTTTGGCTTGTAGTTGTTTTATGAACTCTCCCGGCTAAATGGCCCATTCTCAACTTACCTGTGCATTTTTATATATTTTGTCGAGACTGAATTTGAGCTTGAATTTCCTATCTATCATAGCCTCTAATCTGCTCAAAACTCTTATTCATCTCACTCCTGACATTATGTTCCACGATATTTACTTGATTTTGCAATTGGCTCAGCAACAGATCCTTCTGATTCAATTGTTCCCTTAGGTTCCCAACTGAACATTGGTTTGTTGTGGAAAAAATCTTAATGAGCCTGCCACGTCCATAGCAAAGTCTGCCTCTTCTAAGACCTATCCATCCAATAACACCCTATGTATTTTGACAGTTGCACCCTCCTTTTGGTGTGTTTCTCTTTTTACTACAACCCTCCTCTTCTTGCTGAAGAAGAAGTCGGAAGGGGGCATCTCTTCTACTAAAATAAGTGTAATATTCTCTATGAATACTATTTTCGCACTTGAGTTCCCTCTACTGAACTGTAAAGGTGTGATAGCTTGGATAGGGCTGCCTAACTCAGTGTATGGTTGCTTCCTGACTATGTTAGTATTTTATTTTCCTGGTGTGGACGATGGTTTTTCTTCTCCCTTTTCTATGAAGACCTCAGCCTGAGGTTTAGCTTGATCACTTGGTGGATTTGTCAATGTGGTGTCTCCCTTGTGAGTCAAAACATTAGTTTTCTCCAAAGTTTCTTGAGCATCCTGTCCACTGTAGCTCCCTGTTCCTAAACTCCGGGTCTCAATTTTCTGTGTAGCTGGAGGTGTTGGGGTTTCTCCCTGCAAGACTTTAGGAAGGTCATTTCTTTGGTGCCTTTGGAAATTATAGAACTCAGCCAATTTGTCTGGGGCCAAAGTTTGGATTAAGCTCAAAACTTACCTATAGGATCTATCTCCTTGGAATATCTCATCCTGGGGAGAATCTTCATGGTCGTATATTTTCAAATTCTAAAGGGCCATGTGTTTTCCCACGATCTTTTGCGGATCGTGTTTCTTGAATTCAATATTGACAAGATTTATTTCCTCCAGGGCTGCAGCCTCTACTTTCGAGTGCTGAAATATAACAACAAAAACATACCAATCTACAAGGGAAAGGTGGGCCATACCTTTTTCTTCACTGGATCCAATTCCTTATTGATTCCCCCAAGAACAGTTTGATGCGCTACTTCATGACACACCAATCGATCTGGTAGAAACTTTGGCAAGGCATGCAGAGGAATCGAGCAGCCAAAAACCCTGATATAAGAGAAACTCTCTTCAATGTACCAATCCGCTATCTTCCCCAAGTTGGTCACTATTTTGTCAGAAATCCTGGGAGGTGGGAACCAATATATAACGATATGAATTGACAACACCACATAATTGTAGATTTCATAGAACAAATCTTTTGCTTTATATTCCCATAGATTTGAATGATAAAGATGTATTGGTTCGACGTTGGTCGGTGCCCAACTCCAACCCATCAAAGGAAAGGGTGTCATAAAACAAACAACATCCATAAGATATGCCGACATGTAAAACGGGGCATGTCATCCTTTGGATTTCAATGTATGATATTTAGTGATTTCCTTGGCCAAACTGTCTAATAATATCTTGGCCCAATTGAAGGAAAAACCCTCTACAAATTCATGCATGATCGATACCCATGATAACAGGAAGTGGGCAGATTTTTCTCTCCCGAAAAGTCTACATAGTATCATGGCCACATACATCATATGAGCGTCTAATGATGCAATGGCGTATATGCCATGGGTGTCTGCTCTGAATTTCTCATGGCATGCCCACCAATCTTTAATCAAGTCAGGGTAATTATTTACACCTTGTGGGCACTCTTCTTCATTGAACTCTTTTAAGAAAGCAACATTATAACTATGTTTGAATGTTGAGGACAATTTGTACATCACCTGTATATGTTCTGGGAAAAAATATCCAACAACAACTTTATGTGAATTGTGAATGGTTATGGTCGAGACGTCGACATTCTCTAAGGCCTAGCCTATCATGTCATTATACTGCATGAGCCTCAGCTGCATGGATATCTTGTGCAACTCTGATTGGGCTACGTATTTGAGCTTCATTTCCTGAGTTTTAGTCCCCTCATAATCTGACTCTTCTAGACAGTTGTTCAACTCATATTGTAGGATATCACAGACTTGCATCCAAGTTTTTATGGTCTCCACAGCTCTCGGAGATGTGTCCAAGAGGACATCTGTGTTTTGGCTTGAGCTCTCAGTAGTCACTTTAACCATTTTCCACGGAGCCATGATAGTAGTAAACTCAACACTATGTTACCTGTCACAGCAAATGCACAAAACTTATCTTGCTAAGCTTTCTCTGTGAAAAACGTGAATGGAGTTCAGAATGTGTTAGAAAAAAAGGACCGCGGAGCAATTAAATAAAACAAATGAGAAAACAAAACACAGAAGATACACAATACAATAGAGACATAGATTTACGTGGTTCACCCAGTGTGGGCTACGTCCACCAGAGAAATTTTTGGGTCCTTCCTTTATTATTATCCAGCAAATGAAGGGATACAACCTACAACAAAACCCGTTGTAACTTCCTCTTCTTTCTCTCATAGTATCCTCTCTCAAAATACAATACTCACCATAATGCATAGCTACAATACATTTCCCTCATAACAAAGGGTTTCCTTCTAGGGCAAAAAACCCTAACATAATTTCTATTCTTAGATCTGCAACCTTATAATGAACGGTCCAGATTTATAATGAAATTACAATATACATTTACAAGGCAATTTTTCCTTTGGGGGATTCACCCCCGAACCCCCATCGGGGGACGTTGCCCCTGAACCCCCGCCAGGGGCCCGTTTTCCCCTGAACCCCCATCGGGGGCCCACTTTCCCCCGAACCCCCCAACCCGGGGGATAGCCCCCCCGGACCCTGCAGAGGGGGTACCCCGCCTCTGCACTCCCCCACGTGGAAGAGTATACATACTTTTGGGGTGTAAAGTATTCATGGGGTATAAACACAGCTGAAAGAAAGGACATTTGAATAAGGAAGATAATCAGGCTCCACAACCAACATAATGAAATATCTTTTTCACCTTAAATGCATCAATTTGCGTATACCTTCACTGACAATGTGTTTAATTCCCTTAATGAAAATATTTTGGGCAATGATCCAAGATCTTATTTGAAATCATTTTCCCTAGATTGGCTATTAATGCCATTAATGGTTGGTGGTTCGTGATCGGGAAAAGCATAGATGAAATTTGAATTTACCTGAACTACGATTCAATGAAAAATTAACATGAGATAATAATGTTTAACCTATTAATCATGTTTAACCTTAACACTTTTTGGGCCTTTGGACCTCGGGGTATCCGATAATATCCTGATATATGATTCCCGATGCTTGAAACAATGAAATGGTTAATTACTCATTATTTTTCTTTAATCTTTAATTAAATTTGTTTAACGCTTAAGACATTTTGAGAGTTCAGGTTTCGTGAATTTAGAATGTGATGGATGGTGGATATCTAAACTCTGAGTGCACGAATCTATTAATTACCTTTAATTGGGATTAGTTTATTTAACCAAGGTTTAATATCTTGGGACTTCACATTTCATGGATTTGAAAGTTAGATCTTCTGTTGTTTTCCCGAAGGGCCACTTCCCGCAGTGATGTGTTAAAGATTAGGGAGGTATACATGTATATGGTGGCTAGGATCGAACACTTTTCATGCATCAATATTTTGAAGGTGAGGCATGTTGAAACGCCTGAAGTATGAAATTCCAAAACGCGAAACTCCAATGTATTCTTTAGTGATTTGACTCTTTAATGAGTAGGCGACTCCATAAATCCTAAGAGATTAGGATCGTTTGATTAGTTGGAAGACTTCATCAATGGTGAAAATCAAGCGCACATTGTTTTTATTTAAATGAGAATGAAATCTATTTAAAGTCTAAGCTATTATTGGTGATTCTTGAGAATTTGGTACGTTGAAGTGTGTTGTGAAGTGGGGATTTTCTTCTAAATCTTAGTAGATTCACTCTTATCTTATTTCTAAATTTTTACTATTCTATACATCCCTATTGATGTGAGAAAAATTCCATTCAACAGATAGAGGTACTCCTTGGTGTGAAGTCCCGATTAGACTTCACATTGTTTGGTGTAGGAGACCCATATGGATTCTAACAAAGATGTCATTGTTGTGTATGGATGAATGTGTAGTGATTGAAATGAAAAATGTAGAGTGAAATATGAGTTAAATATAAATTAGAAAAGAAAGCCTACTCAAACTGTTAAGGTCCTAACCCGCACATAGGTAGATTAATGTATTCGGATGTAATAAAGGTCAATATTAATAAGACCTTTCAATAAAATAGAATAAGGCGGATGTAAGAAGACCTAATAGAAGCTTCCGCTTCTAGAAGGA
>ML822832.1:47123-59292 GCA_009831015.1 Picea engelmannii
TGTGAACATTGCTATCTGAATCAAGTGCTATTTCTGTTCAAGTGCTATTTCTGTTGCTATTTCGTATATCATTTCTGTGTTTTGTGAAGATTATGCTGGATATTTTACTGTTATTCTGTTATTTCTAGCATTTCGTTCCTGTTCTGCATATTTTATATATCTGGTATCTTGCACAAACCTATCCTAGCTAAGAGAGAATTAACTAAAATAAATAGACAATGAAACACCAATCCCTATTTTCACTTAAAAAAATCAGATGTCAAAAATAAAAAATATTAGTTATACATGAACAAAATATGTGTACAAATTAGTATGAACCAACAAATTCATTTAACACTATTCATTTATCATCTCAAAACAATATTGTTGGAAAATAAAAAAGGAAACAAAGCTACAAAATTTATATAAGAATACTCTACAAATGAACAACATAACCTTGCAGCACTGAAGATGAAAATACATATACTAGAAGCCATTCACACTATACATATGAAATAAATTAGATTTTTTTTCCTCCAAAATGTCCCATCAGGACTTCTTCTCATTAGACCCAAAAGTAGTTTTCAAAGTCACAAAAATTAAGATCTCTTTCTTATGAGTGGTCTTGAATATTTATTCTTCTATATTGCAACTAATTCTTAGGCCTTCTTGACTTTCTTATGAGTGCTCTTGAATATTTATTCTTCTATATAGCAACTAATTCTTAGGCCTTCTTGACTTCCCAATAGATATAACTTTTCAGTTCCTTGATTTTGCCCCATTTTACTTTATACAACACATTAAAAATTTTGAAATAAAATTTATCCTCTTCCCTGTCCTTTATCCCGTAAATAGGAAGTCTAAATGTCATGATAAGAGGATATCGTTATAATTCAAGTAAAAAATAAATTTTCTAATGTGATTGTATAGGTGGCTACATTTTGAGTTATGCTCTTCATGACCCTGTTCAAATTAACCAGATAATAGTTTAACACATGGTGTTCTCTTGATGGGACAACAATATTTCTTTGACATTTTCTTTAGTTACTGTTTGAGTCATTCCTATGGAGATTTACCTAGAATTCATAGCCTCTTCTAATTCTGCAAAGACTTGTTGTGTTGGCCTTGGATTTATGAAATCCCCGATTTTGGGGAATCTTCATTTTTCAAACAATTTCTCTTCCATAGAATGAATCCACTTGCAAGTGCCAACAAAGTTTGTTTTGTCTTTCTTCATTTTGTTTCCAATCTTGTGGGCCCTTATAACTACTGCATAGTTCATCCAATGTTCATTTTAGGTCATCATTGGGACTTGAGGGGGTGCATTTTGATTTTCTTGTGACCATCTCTTTATATCATCAATGCCCATGTGAATTCCTATTAGCTTGTTTTTCTTCTTCTTAATCTAATTAGATAATGACAAAAGTTGAGCAGTTGCATCCTAGAATTATTATAGAGACTGATACACTTGTTTTATAATATCATTGAATTATTTGTGTACTTCAATAATGCATGCTTTGTATTCTGGAAGACTGGATCTTTCCTACTTATAACATCTATTTTTGTCTTCTAGGGATGCATTTGAGGCCTTGTATTCTTCTACCTCTTTGTTGAAGTCTCTGGTATTTTTCTCCATAACTTGTGTAAATTCTGCACTAGTGGAGGCTATAGATAGAGGATATTGACTGGTTTCTGGGAATACATATATTTTTGTGGTTACTACAAGTGGTAAAAAAATCGAAATGGTTAGTGTCTTCATATTTTGTTGTACAATATTTATGCCTTGAGCCTTGTCAAATCTAAGTAATTGAGTTTTTTCACTCTTCTAAATTTAGAGGGTGTGAATCACCCAATCCCAGATCTCCTATATGGAAATGACCTCAATTTAATTGTGTGTTAGAATTTTTAGGTGATGTTAGTGCTATAAGTCAACTCAAGACTGTTATTTGAGTTAAGCCTAACACACCTTGTTTCAAAATGTTCAATAGGGGTTTTAATATGGATAAATATGTGCTCAGTTTGAAAGGGAATAATGATATGATATGCTAATATCACTCATCTAAGTGTAACAAGTAAGGTAAACAAAACTGATTGCTATAAATTTAAGATTTTAAGTGGTGTGATTGAGAGAAGGGGAAAAACGAAGTCTGATAAATACACCAATAACAAATCTTGTCTTTAATGTCTTTATGCAGCAAATGAATAAAACTTTATACATAATTCATTCTAAATAATATTTAAGGAGGAAAACACCAATGTGGTAAAGATTACTAAAACCCTTTAAATCAACCTTCTCATCACAAAAATAATTTGTCATAATCTCGTATAACATCAACAAAGTGTTCAGAGGAAAACATGAAGATGATAAACAAAGAGAGATAACAGACTAACCATCAATTTCGTTAGCAACTGAAGTCTTTACATAGGCAAGATAGATCAACAAAGTCTTAAGATATGTAATATCAAGCCAAAAACCGATATTCAACCCCTATATAGCTCTCTCTCAGTCCCTCAGGCTGAATTCCCCCCATTTTCTTGTGTTTTTCACCATAATATATATAAATTACATAGTACATTTGAGATCCAAAAGTTAAGGGGGTCGAAATCCACCCTTAGCTAAAGATAGAAACAAATTACAACACTTTTGGGATAAGAAATCTGCAAACTCAGGTAGGTTCCTACTTTCTAGGAGTTGGTTTTTGACCCACTAGAAATTTGCAAAGACATGATTTGATTGCATGATATGAGGGATATATATATGATATCCAACCTCGAAATCTGATTTAGAGCTGATTTGATCAATTGGGATAGCTATCTTCATGAATTTAAAAAAATCTAGAATTTTGCAACAACAAAATATTGGCAAAATCTAGAAAAATAGGTCTCAAAGTTATGAGCATATAAATCTGCATTCTCATGAGTAGAAAAATCATATTTATCAATTTCAAGACCTAAAAAATAATTGAAATCGAAAAATGATGCAGAAAGTTGTCCCAAATCTGACTTTTGTTCATAAACATCCTCCTGTCCATATCCTTCTTCCAATTGATATGCATCCAAATCTAATTTGTGTTGCTCATAAGCTTTACTTCATTCTAAACTTTCATCCCAAAACTGCTTTGGTAGCCTCCCACATGCTCGAAAATTCTCCTTGATTTCCTTAGCATTAGTAAACATTTGTTCAAGGGATGATGATTTCCTCTCTCTCTGAGATAAAGGAACAACTCAAGATGTTGATCTAGCGTATAATATACCATGGTAGCAGTTTCAGAAGGCCAAATCTCCAAAGGCATACTGCAATAAAATTAATGGAACCTCCTGTTGAATGGAGAAAGGGCTTCGTCCTTCCCTCTTCTAATATTATGAAAATCATTCCACGAACAAATAGAACAATCCTTCATATTTCTAAACCATAAAGCAACATCCCTGACCAAGGATTTGGAAAATAACCTTAAGATAACATTCTCATGCATGATTTCAAAATTATTAATCGAATCCTCAAAAGATTCCATGTGCTTTTCAATTGTAATATGATCATCTCCTTTAAACATAAGAAGGGAATCAAAGAAGATAGGAGGGTAAGCATTTAGGATATGAGGCATCTTGAGAGGTTTGAAAAATTCTCTAATTCTTAATTGAACTTCAGAAGGCTGAACACAAACGTGAACTGGCTGATTGCAAGGTTTAACAACGACCTCAAAAGGTATATCAACTTTGTAATCCACATATTTACAATATGAGTCAATTTCAGGAGAAATTGAAACATATACCTCAACTTTATCAATAGGTTCACATGATGGGATTAAATCAAGGTCAATGGTGCATGAAGAGGACAAATATTCATTACTCAGGGGAGAATATACATTTGTATCATTACGATCATCTAAATAAACAAAACATAGGATGATACTCTTTACATGCAAAGAGAAAGACATGAACGAGATGATAAAGAAGAACAAAAGTTCATGGAGAAAGCTAATGAGCTGATACCTAGTTTTTCCCTTCTGTCCTTTAATTTTTCTATTAATAGGATTCTTCCTCTAGTGGAGTCTTAGATTGTGGAGTCTCCAGGTGAAAGATATGCAGTCTGATATACGTTCACTTCTTGTTCACCATCAAGAAGAGAATCTAATCGATGTCGTTCTCCCAGGGAAAATTACTTCGCTCTTTCCGTTCCCCACAATGACGCCAAAATATGTTAGTGCTAGAAGTCAACTTGAGAATGCTATTTGACTTAAGCCTAACACACCTTGTTTCAAAATTTTCAATAGGATTTTTAAGATGGATAAATATTTGCTCAGTTTTAAAGGGAATAATGATATGGTCTATTAAGATCACTCACCTAAGTGCAACAAGTCAGGTAAACAAAACCAATGGCTAGAAATTTAAGATTTTAAGTGGTGTGATTGAGACAAGGGGAAACACAAAGACTGATAAATACACCAATAAAAAATATTTTATTTAATGTCTTTATGTAGCAGAGGAATAAAACTTTATCCATAATTCATTCTAAATAAGATTTAAGGAGGAAAAAACCAATGTGACAAAGATTACTAAAACCCTTTAAAGAAACCTTCTCAGCAAAAAGATCATTTTTCATAAGCTCATATAAAATTAGAAAAATGTTCAGAGGAAAACATGAAGATGATAAACAAAGAGAGAAAACAGAATAACCATCAATTTCGTTAGCAACCAAAGTCTTTACATAGGCAAGATAGATCAAAACAGTCTTAAGATATGTAATATCAAGCCAAAAATAGGGATTCAACCCCTTTGTAGCTCTCTCTCAGTCCCTCAAACTAAATTCCTCCCATTTGATTGTGTTTTTCACCATAATATATATAAAATGCATAGTACATTTGAGATCCAAAAGTTAAGGGGGTTGAAATCCACCTTTAACTAAATATAGAAACAAATTACAACACTTTTGGGATAAGAAATCTGCAAAATCAGGTAGGTTCCTACTTTCTAGGAGTTGGTTTTTGACCAACTAGAAATGTGAAAAGATATGATTTGATTGCATGATATGAGGGAGAAATATCTCATCTCCAACCTCAAAATCCGATTTAGAGATGATCTGATCAATTGGGATAGCTATCTTCACAAATTTAAAAAAAATCTAGAATTCTGCAACAATAAAATATTGGCAAAATATGGAAAAATAGGTCTCAAATATCATTGCCTATTTTCCAAATCGTGATAGATGTGTGAAACTAGAGAGAGGTTTTTGTATATGAGATTATTATTGAAAAAAAACGTCTTTAATTTTCCCAAAACACCTCTCCATATTCGTGGAATCTGTGCCCAAAGATAATGGCTAAAAACAATAAATTCCAGAATTTTAAAGTTTGAAAAATGAGTTGAAAAGATATGTTTGTATATCTCAAACCATGACACCTGTGTAAAAATGGAAAGAAATGTTTTGAGATGAGTTTGTGTTTGAGAAAAACCTATTTTATTTTTTCAAAATACCTCTCCATATGGTCATAATCTTAGTTTGAAATTGACTGCACAAACAATCATTTCCAGAAAATCCCATGTTTTATGTGTGGAGAGCTTCGGGAACTTCCCGTAGCAACATACAAAAAACCAGTTTTGAAATTTTTTTAACGCCTTTATTTTCCCAGGATACATATAATCATAACAAAAAGAGGAATGCCACCTTATATACAAGAAACAAAAAATGTTTCTTCCATTATCAACTATCTTTCAGTCAAAATTTAGGATTTTCATTGAAGGTGAAATTCTCAAACTGCAAACTCTTCTTGAAAAACTGATGTAGCTGCTTGATCCAAAAAGATCTTTTACACGACTATGGTTGAGTTATTAAGAATGTGTTGATTAACAAATTAGGAAGCTTAAATAAAGAGTAAGAATTTATAGAAGATATGTGACAGCCATATAATCATGTACAAAACTGAAATGAAGCATAAAACAACAACAAACCATAACACCAATGTGAGAACGGAGTTCGACAATATCGCCTATGTCTCCGGGCCTTTGTCTCAGTGGGTGAGGCTTTCTTATTTCTATTCAAAGATAAATAAGTACATCAAAATAGTGAAAAAAGGTTACAAAACTGATCTGGTCTTGTTCTACTAGATCTCAAGAACCCAAAAGAAGAAACGACACTCAATTTGGATACCGGATCTCGCAGAAATGGCCCACAAAGGTGCGCTCCTCAACAACTTCCCTGCATAAAAATGGCTTTGGCTTGGAAAATATTCAGCATAAACCTACTCTGAATATCCTCCCATGGCCTCAATAAGGCTTGGTTTATAAAGATTTGAAGTTTCTAACCATCTCCCAACTTCCTCCAAAACTCTGGCCTAAAAAAGGGCGCAATATCCCCCAATATTGGCCAAGATCCATCAAATCTGCCTATAAAATCAATAAAAATCCATAAACCAAAGTTAGAAAACCCACTTTATCCAACAATATGGGCTAAGAACCTTTTCCTAGGAGCGTGCCCCCTAAATATGGTCACATGGCAATTAAAAGGCCAAGCGCCAACCCTTAAGGGCTGCGCACTGGCTCTTAGCCCACATATAATGGTTACATGGCGTAAGTGGATTGAACCGTGCCCTAACAGTGTGCCCAACAGTTTATTTCTATCCCCGATCACATGCACCAAAGGTGTCATAGGTTAAGCCTTGGAATATTGGCCCCCACGCCTTTTTTCTAGAACCGTATAGTAGAACCCCCTATGAAAAGACCATGGTCATATAATATAATAACACTCACGGGATGGGGCTTGGCCCCAACCCCCTTCTGCCTCCTTTTTACATTTGAAATGCTTTAAATATAATAAAGTGGGATTTTTATAACAAGAAACACCATAGCACGTTGGCAATCCGACCTTCCCCAAGGCGTTAGGCTGGAAAGAGGTCCCATGTTCGAACCTCTCGGAGTCCAAAAATTTTGTATAAACCATTAACCAGTCACATGGTGCCATGTGGAAACCCGTGTCTAGGCCACATGGCACCTCCTCATTCATCAAACACCATGACAAGAGTCAAAATCTGGTTGGACCAGCTCTGCCACGTCATCTTCCCTGTCAACTGACTGTACCCTGCCACATGTCGTCATACAGACGTGCCACATGTCACCCTTACATTGGTGACACATGTCACCTCTCGATTGGTCCACCTATCCTATCCACGTCAGATCTGTATTCCCAGTCACCCTTCCATGTTTCACCTCCAGAGGCTTCCATGTTAGTTGTACAAAATCTGCCATGTCTGTGTCAACTATGTTGCCACATCAGCTGTACGGCCTGTACAGTCAGCTTCCATGTGGCACTGTATAGATTTTACAATTAACATTTTTTTGCATGTTTGGTAAAACGAATAGAACGTAATATCAGGATCACACGATGTCCATTTGAATCCATTCAAGTTGTGTTGGGTTCGTATCGATGAGGTCTACGCACACGCCCATTTTGAAGCCATTCTAAGAACATTTATTTTTAGGCCTTTCTAAGCCCTATCAAGCTCCTGTATCCAAATTTGGATCACACCTCCCCACTAAGGAACTTTTGGTCCCCAAAAGGTTACAAAAATGGAATTTGATTGATTACATACTAATAAAGTGAAAATAAAACACGATGTTGTACAAAAATGATGTTATAACAGGTCATCATTTCAACATGTGTGATTACATTAAAGGAAGCAAAATACAATGAAGTTGTGACATCCACTTCTGGTAAAACCAAGTGACTGGTTTATTTTCTTCATGGTGTTTCTCTTACTTCACTGGTAATCCTTCTTCCTTCGTGAGTACTTGCGCAATCCTTTTTTTCTTCCTTGGACGAAGCTCCGAATTAAGCTTCCAACAACTAGCCTTTTGATGTCCACTACTATTGCAATAAGTGCATTGAGTTTTTGGCATCTAGACCTGCTTTCCCTTCTCTTTGTTCCATTGTGGAGTTGAATATTTATGTTGTGTTTCCTTCCTGGTCAACATAGGTTTCCTGTACAAATTTTGTCTCTTCCAACACTTGGCAACACAATGCTTGGGTGAATGACAATAAATACATGGATAAATATTCCACAAGTTTTAGATTGCATGATTATGTTTATTATAATCAAAAGGAGAATTGGTAAAAACATGACCATTATACCTTCCATGCTAATCTTCACTTTGCTTTGGAGATGACTTGCATTCATTATCAAAATCCTGGAGTGATGCGTCATTACCTTTCATGAAGTGTTTCTGCAATGTCTTGAGTTGGCCACTTGAAGCCTTACTTGCTTCCGAAGTTTTGGAACCCATCTTGGAGGATGCTCCAAGCTCCACTTCGCTATATCCCAATCCTAAATATAGAGGCCTTTCCACAACCTCAATGGTATTAACGATACCTTGGCCCTCAATTCCAAGTCCCTTTCCTTCATAACCCATCTTGGTTAGCAATCTCAAACCTATACCTCTTGTATGTTTTTCAAATGCACCAAAGCCATCTTGATGGGAACAAGGAGAAATTAACGAATGACTTTCACTGCATACCTTAGAGTTGTTTTTTGAAACAGATGTAGAAGGAACTTCCTTCAATCCTTCTTTGAATTTGTTGTTCTTTGAAGCTTTCACTTGAACCGAGCTCTTTCGTTACAAGCAGTCTTCATACACCACTTTCACCATATCGACCATGGAAAACACCGAATTTATGAATTCCTTCTCATCTTGAGAAATTCCTCCTGTAGATGCCATTTTCTCCCTTGAGATGATATCTTCCCTAGTTATCATGCAAAACTCAAATTCCAAATGTCAACTAGTTATGATACCACTTGATTCAAAAAAGATCTTTTACATGACTATGGTTCAGTTATTAAGCATGTGTTGATTAACCAATTAGGAAGCTTAAAAAAAGAGGAAGAAGTTATAGAAGATATGTGATAGCCATATAATCATGTACATAACTGAAATGAAACATAAAACAACAACAAACCATAACACCAATGTTAGAACGAAGTTCGACAATCTCGCCTACGTCTCCGGGCCTTTTTCTCAGTGGGTGAGGCTTTCTTATTTCTATTCAAAGATAAATAAGTACATCAAAATAGTGAAAAAAGGTTACAAAACTGATCTGGTCTTGTTCTACTAGATCTCAAGAACCCAAAAGAAGAAACAACACTCAATTTGGATGACTGGATCTCGCAGAAATGGCCCACAAAGGTGCCCTCCTCAACAACTTCCCTGCATAAAAATGGCTTTGGCTTGGAAAATCTTCAGCATAAACCTGATTTGAATCTCTTCCCATTGCCTTAATAAGGCCTAGTTTATATATATCTAAAGTTGGTAACCATCTCCCAACTTCCTCCCAAAATCTGGCCTAAAATAGGGCCTAATATCCCCCAATATTGGCCAAAATCCATCAAATCTGCCTATAAAATCAATAAAAATCCATAACCCAAAATTAGAAAACCCACTTTATCCAAATATATGGGCTAAGCCCCTTTTCCTGGGCCCACGTCCCCTAAATATGGTCACATGGCAATAAAAAGGCCAAGCGCCAGCCCTTAAGGGTTGCACGCTGGCCCTTAGCCCACATATAATGGTCACATGGCGTAAATGGATAGAACCGCACCCTGACAGTGTGCCCATTAGGTGGTTACCACCCCCGATCACATGCACCAAAGGTGTCGGAGGTTAAGCCTTGGAATATTGGCCCCCACGCCTTTTTTTTGGAATTGTATAGTAGAGCGCCCTCCGAAAAGACTGTGGTCATATAATATAATAACACCCATGGGCTAGGGCTTGGCCCGAGCCCCCTTCCACCTTTGATTTACATTTGAAACACTTTAAATATAATAAAGTGGGATTGGTATAACAAGAAACACCATAGTGCATTTTCAATCCGACCTTTCCCAAGGTGTTAGTCTAGAAAGAGGTCCCGTGTTCGAATCTCTCGGAGTCCAAAACGTTTGCATAAACCATTAACTAGTGATAGGGTGCCATGTGGCACCTCCTCATTCATCGAAAACCATGACAAGTATCAAAATATGGTTGGAGAAGCTTTACCACATCTGCCACATCATATTCCATGTCAGCTGATTGTACCCTACCATGTGTCACCGTACGGACGTGCCACATGTCACCCTTACAATGGTGACATGTGTCACCTCCTGATTGGTCCACATGTCTTGTCCATGTTAGCTTCGTACACCCAGTCACCCTACCACATGTCACCTCCATAGGATAGCACATAAACTGTACAAAATATGCCACGTCTGTGCCATGTCTGTTGCCATATCATTTGTATGGTCGTACGACCTGTACAGTCAGCTGCCACGTGGCACTGTACAGACTGTACAATCAACATTTTTTTGCCTGTTTGGAAAAATGAATAGAACGGGATTTCAAGAGCATACAATGTCTTTTTGAGACCATTCAAGTTGCATTGGGTTCGTATCGACAAGGTCTACACACACGTCCATTTTGTAGCCATTCTGAGAACATTTATTTTTAGGCCTTTTTGAGCCCCATCAAGCTCCTGGATCCAAATCTAGATCACTGCTTCTGCCAGAAAATCCAAAGTGTTCCTTCTTGTCTACTTGGTTTGAGAATGAGTTTATATTCTCTTGAGCTTATCCCCATCATACTTTATCATAGGGTTTGGCCTTTCTTATTATTTTCCTGACCCATCCCTCTCCAAAATACAAAACCCTGAGAAATATTTAAGAAGCGCCTCTGTCAAGAATCTGATCATAGTTTTGGAATGAAATCCTGGCAATATTGTTGTCAATTACTTGGTGTTTGAATTTATTTGATGGAAACTATCAAATATCTGGTTTTGACAACAGTAATCAACCAACTGATAATCACTGATTGCATGCCTTGCCTTAACACTTGCATATCTTTGGAGATTTTTCCGTTTACATTTGGCGATTGTGCTCTTCATTTTTAAATTCACTACTAGTTGTTGCAGGTGTTCCTATAGTGCTTTTGAGGCCACAATGTGACACTACAACTATTGATACTAACAGGTACGTTGGCATCTGTGGGATCAATGTATTGAGATTCCTCCTAAGCTTTATTTTCATCCTCCTCTTTTTTCTTCTTCTTCTTCTTCTTCTTGTTTGAGATTTTCCACTTGGTCTTCTTGGGGTCTCCTTTGTTCTTGTTCCTCATATTCCTTCTTATTCTTCTCTCCTTATGATATTCTAGATACTATTTTTCTTCTTTATTATTTCAGAGTGCTTCATCCTCCTTCTCTAACTTTTATTTTTCTATTATTGATTTAGACACAACTTCTTCTTCATATTTTTCTTTGGATTATGCTTCTCTAGCTTACTTTTCTTACTTTCCCTTTGAGTTTTCCTTAGACTTGGAGCTTCCTTCCATCCTAAAAATAAATTCATCATAATTATGTTCCCTTCCTTATATTTCCTCTTCTCCTCATGATTCAAATTCATAAGGACACCCATACTTGCAAAGATGGCAATGTTTGTTGACAATCTTCACAGGATCATGCCTATGGAATATTTCTTTCCTAAAATGGATTGTTGCTAGAATGCCTTGCTCAGTCTGTTACTCCTTTGTGTTCTTGAAACTATATAATCCCATGCAGAATGATAGTGGTGTCCATGGTGTTTTCATGTCTCTAGAGAGGGATTCCCCCACCTGATGAACAAGGATTTGGTATGCTGCCTCCTGCAAGACCAATTTATCAGCGACATATTTGGGAAATAAATGTGGTAGTTTGGTTGATATAAATATCTTGATATTGTTGGATCATGTTGTCATTGATGCCAATGGTTTGATTGATTGATGTTAAGTGATTGATTGATTTCAAAGGATTGATTGATTGATGATTTATGTAATATAATATGTATTGTCCTTGATGAGAATGCATAGATGAAGATGGATCAATGAGTTGTCATTGATAGATGATGAAGATGGATCAATGTGGTTCCATTGGTATATGATGCATTGTTGGAAAAATGTATAGATGAATCATTATTGTATTATCATGATTGATAAGGTGCACAAATGGATGAACTCCAAAGTGGTCCCCTTATGGTGAAAGCCCTCACGGGAAGATCCTTTGTGGATTGAGTTATCCTAGAAGAATGGTTGGAGGACCCATGCTCTCATTATTGTCTTATCATGATTGATAAGGTGTACAAATGGATGAACTCCAAATTGGTCCCCTTATGGTGAAATCCCTCACGGGAAGACGCTTTACGGATTG
>ML822832.1:80629-104138 GCA_009831015.1 Picea engelmannii
TGATTACAGGTGGGTGCATGGTTGATGCACTTGTTTATGGTACAGGTTGATTACAGGTTGGTGCATGGTTGATGCACTTGTTTATGGTACAGGTTGATTACAGGTTGAGGTACAGGTTGATGCATGGTTGATGCATTGTTTAGATTTATTGGTACAGGTTTACAACGGTATATCTCACAGTGATAGTGTGACAGTGGTTCCATCATTCTACTTCTACTTCAAGGTGGCAGGGCAGGGCAAGGACAGGTGGTTGTAGCCACCTTCTGGTTGTAGCCGGAGAACATTGGGGGTTGTAGCCTCCTTCTAGTTGTAGACAAAGAATTGGGGAGTTGGAGCTTCCCTCAGGTTGTAGCCTAAGAAACTAGGGGGTTGGAGTCTCCTTCCAATTGCAGCTGGAAAACAAAGGAAGTTGGTGCTTCTAATGAATGTAATTCTTCAAGACATATAAGAAAAAACATTTTGTGGTTTTCTCCCGATTTGGGTTTCCATGTAAAACACTGGTGTATTGTGTATGTGTGTGATTGTTTATTTCTTACTGCTCATTATTGGATAATAATTCTACAT
Source organism: Picea engelmannii (assembly GCA_009831015.1). Lineage (NCBI taxonomy): Eukaryota > Viridiplantae > Streptophyta > Pinopsida > Pinales > Pinaceae > Picea > Picea engelmannii. The sequence continues at coordinate 81,194 of ML822832.1, forward strand.
TGATATAACATTTGAAGAAAAAGGATTATAATTATGTTATTACTGATTCACCCCCCCTCTCATTAATCCAACAAAAATAATTTCTATATTAAAATTCCTAGGGATTCTATTGACCATCTTGAATACACAGTTATGTGCACTTTAGAAGAGTTGAATAAACTTCAAATCAAAGATATGTTGCTACAACAACATTTGAATCAATTTAACATAAATAACTATGAAAAGCATGAACAAAATATTCAAGTAGAGGACAAATAAGAAGAGATGAAAATATTGAAGACCGAAGTTGTTGATCTAACAAAAGAAGTGAAAGAGTTGAAGACATATGACAAGCCCAATAAAATCATAGAAGTATCATAAGAGAAAAAATAAATAGTCATCAGTCTAAAGACTCAACTTGAGGAAGCTAAAGAAATTGAAGAAGCCATGAAGATCTAGTTGACTAAAAAGGAAGAATCATGTCACATGCTGGAATTGGAAGTTGTCAACATAAAAAATAAGAATGAAAATACAAATGAAACTGTCAAATTCCAAAACAACTCAACTATCATGGATAGGATCTGGAACAATCAAAGATCAACCAATGAAAAAATGGGTCTTGGGAACAATAAGAAAGAAAAAGGTGGTAAGTGGAACCCCATTCCCAAACATAAGAAAGGCTCATCCTCCTCAAAGGGAAAAAGTGCAGTCACAGACCAAATACAAGATCAGAACTTTGTTAAAGAAGGAAGCTATAAAAATCAAAACCAGAAACATATCAAAAGGTAGACTTCTCATGTCAAAACCTACCCAAGCATGGAAACACCTTCAATGGTTATTGCTTTTCCTGTCATAACTTTGGTCATAAATCTTTGGAATTCAAAATTATTGAAAGGAGAGATTAAGGAAGGTCCAATAACTTAATGAGATGTTGGAGATGCAACTATGTTGTCCACACAACAAAGTTTTGTCATACAATGAGATGTTACAATTGTGATAGGTTTCTCCACAAATCCCAAGAAGGCAGGAAATCAAGAAGTCAACCCATAAGGAATAAGCCATACAATTCAAGAAGAAAATTTAATGAATTTTGGAATAAAAGAGGAGATGGAAAATATCAAAAGGAAAATTCAAAAAGGAAAGGTCCAACAATTAGAGTGCCTCATGGAAAGATTTGGAGAAGAAAATTTGAAATGCAAAACAAGAAAGATGATGAAACTATTGCACCCATGATTGATAAGAAAATGATGGGTGGAGTGCCTAATAAGGAATATGAAGATAATAGTTGTGCATATAAAGTGGATCAAGCTCAAGAAAGGAGAATTCCCAAAGAAGAACATGACAAAAGTGCAGATCTTGATAATAGTCTACAAATAAATTGTTTGTTTGCTAATAAATGGAAAATACAAAAATAAAATTTAAAGAAAAAGACGACGAAGCTTCTATTGCACAAAACAATAACGTTGATGAAATATCAGATACGGATTCACTAGTAGGATTGAGTGATGAAGAACTTGAGGACTTTTCAATTTTAATTTGATGATCTACTCAACAAAATTTATAAATAAAATCTAAAAAAAAGAAGAAAAAAGGAAAACAACAGAGGAGTTCAAAACATATAAAGACAAAGCATGAATAGGGTAAATTAATTAACATAAAGAGAAACAAGATTTATTTGTATCAAATAACTGAAATCACAAGAGGTTATTGAGAAAAATCATGGTTTAAATAACTACAACAACATGGTTAGAAGATGATTATAGCTTAAATATCATGGCAAAGTAAAGCATGTCTTAAGTATTTGAGGTAGCGGTACAACAACAAATGAAAGGTCTGATTTCTCTTGAAAAGTCTTTATTAGTAGTCAAAGGAGAAGAATTATTGACAAGGGGAGTTGCAGGATACAAGTGGGAAGTTTCCTTCTACATTGGTGTTCAATATGGAGAAATAAACAATAAAACAAAATCCAAAAATAAAAAACATACTCTCCATTTAAAATTCATCAACAAAGAAGAACTTGGACAAAGGGAGTATAACTTCAGGGGAAGTATAACCTCGGGAGGAGAAAAGAAACAACCCCTTCTGTTATTTCTATCAAAGGGGGAGAGATAAAAAGAAAAAAACAAGTCAGCTCAAAGGATTCAAAATAATACAAATACACATTCACAGGGGGAGAGAAGCAGTGAGAGTTTCACTCTTTGTCATTGATGTTAAAGGGGGAGAAAAGCATTAAAACAAATTCAATTCCCAAATTTGAAGATGATATTAGTGATAGGGGGAGAAAAGGTACATACTCATTTGTTTTACAGATGTGTTTCCCTCAATGCCAAAGGGGGATATGTTACACATTATTTGCGTCACCCCTGTGACCATTAATGATGTACACCTATCCTTTGTATTTAGAAGGATCAATGGCCTGAATCCCCGAAGAAGAATGAAGACACATTTTCCCAGAAAGATAAAAATTATCTTTTCCTTTGTAAAAACCTTATAAACCGGGATTGTCACACCTTTCTTAGTGTTGAGGGTGTGATGATATAGGATCATCATAGGTTGCACCACAATGTCCTACGCCATCATCACAGTTTGCTCATTTCTGAGGGTGCGACAATTTTCGTACGAAGGAAAAAGAGAATCTTCTCAATTCTTTTAGAAGAGAAGCTTTTGAGGTGAGGTGTCCTCTGATCGGTTTGGATCTGAGTTGCATCCCTGATCTCATGGGATCATCCAAACCTCCTCACCCTACCCTTTTCATCTTATAAAAGGAGAAGAGTTCTCATGGGAAAAACTAGTTGGGAAGTTCTTGAGTTTTGTAGCTTGGAGTTTTTTGAGCTTGTATGTTGACTTTGAGCTTTGCTTTGTCAAGATAGATTGTTGATATTAGAATCCGTGGAGCAGAAGTGTGTGGGAAGAAAGGAAATGTTGGAAGGTACCTTACAACATCAAGTCAAAGGTTGTATTCTCCTCTTCATATATTTAATACAATGATATATTTCTTTCCCATAAAATTGTCCTTATTTTATTGTATGACTCCTTGATCAGATACATAGGTTTTGTTGAGTATACGTTGTTTCTTTCAATTCATTGGCTTGTGTCTTTTACAGGTTCAACATCCCATAATCCTTGGAATGGAGCGAGGATGACACTAGCGAGGAAAAATGACATTTAAAAGGTATGTCATTTATCTATTGTTATTTATTATGCTTGGTAATTAAAACTTAGGGAAAGTTTTATATTCTGTCTTGTTTTGTTCTAGTTTCGGGGTGAAACTAGGGAGATCAATTTTTGTTCTCACTTACCGATTTGTCCGATAAAAAATTTGGCGACCATACTGGGGAAAATATTGTTTTCCTAGTTTGTTTTTCTTTCTTACTTTGATTTCCTAGGTTTTTTTTTCTGAGTCATTGGGAGATCCAGATTAACTCTTTAACTATTTAATTTCATTGGAAAACCTTCATGCTTTTTATTTTTTCCATTTTTCCTTTTATTGTCGCACTCTACTTTGAGAAACAGTGTGACAATCTAGGATCAAAACACCCTACCTTTAAACATAGTGCAACGTCATCTCCATGTACTGATCTCTGGCCCATGACGATCTAGGATCGTCGCACTGTGATGGCTGGTAGCACGCGAGGATTTTGTGAATTTTTTTAGTTTTTGATGGTTTTTTCTACCCAGATCTGTGATAAGTGTTTGGCGTGATTTGTTAGGTCTGATTACAGTCTGTTTGACAACTTTGAATCTATTTTTAGCCATCTTCTTTTTTTTTAGCTTGTGTGATTTTGAAATATTTGATCTCTTGCTTTAAGTGTCTTTCATGCAGTTACAAATAAAAAAAAATTCTTTAGAATTGTTTGGTGAAACTTCTTTTTCTTTTCTTGAATAGTTCGTGTTAAAAGAGAAAATTTCTTTGGGTTGCTTTGTTTTATAGGGATTTTCTATTGCTTTTAGCTATCTTTGAAACAAAAATTTTTAATTTCTTGCTTTGCATTAGTTTGGGGTCATCCTTTCATTTGAAGTAGTGAAATTGCATGATTTTTGTCATTTTGGGGGGCCAAGAATCCTGTATTGGTGTACAGTCTCTTTGGCTCATTTATTGAAGATCTTGATATTGATGAGTTTAATAAGATTTTGGGACATTGTGCATCTAGGAATGATAAACGTTTTCTCCTTCTCGTAATATAGCTTTCATCAAAGTGAGATATATGCATTCTCATTTCTTTGCATTGTTTAGAGTCGGTCAAAACATCATTTAGTTGACACCATTTTCCTCTTGAGTAAAAAGCAACCTTAAAATAAAATGCATATAAAAATTGATTAGACATTTTTATATTTTTTGGTAGCAAGCCTACATTAGCTTAAGGTGTAGGGATTTGGAATGGGTTGAAAGGATAACTTTCCAAACTGCTATCAAACAAACATACAATCTTGTGCTAGGGAGTGATAAATCCACTTATTACATTTTGTCCTGGGAAGCCCTTCTAACACAAGGGTCAATCACGAGGTCGCATTAGGGCCGACAAAGTTACTCACCCTACTTTGTTGGTCTTGGTGTAGATATTGTGCATATTATTGTGGGTCACTTGAGAAGAAAATCTTGTGCAGACCTTCTCGAGGTGATTTTAGGCTTAGATACCCTGCCCTTGTGCGTGGATTGAACTGTCGACTAGTTCCCTAGGCATCATTGTCGTAATTGGTAACTTTAGTGGCCTATCTCTTTAGAGTATTTACATGAGGTGACTATAGAGGGGAAAGTATTCATGGTACCTAGAATCAACATTGGCCAAACTCACTCGAGCTCCTTGGAGGGTATACCCACGTTTATGTGTGGGAGCTTGCACTAGGGTGTAAGTCCATTAAGGAGGTAATCAATGCAACTTTTCCACCCACTCTATCTCATCCCCTTTGTACATTGTTCTCGCGATGTTGGATTTCATCACCAAATAGTGCGTTCATTGTGAGAAGGTTTTGTTTGTTTGCTTTCTTCCTAGACTTTTAGCATGTGTTGTTTATTTTCCCTAGCAGACTCTAGGTTGGATTTGTATTTATGGCGTTAGTTCCTGGAATGACCAATGAAGAAACCCATGCTTCAGGGGATCCTTTTTTTTTTCCTACTTACAGAAACATTGGTCCTCCTCACATCACTACTTTGAGCCTTCCAGGTTTCACAATTAGATTACCCTTATGGTTTTTTTTCGTCCAGGTAATCCCGAATAAAGTTATTGATTTGGTTGTAATAACTTCCCCCCAAGAACATCAACCTCATGTTGATCCTTCAGCTTCTTCACCAGTAAGATTTTCTTCAACTTCTTCATTTGCAAGGTCTTCTTCTATTTCATCTTCTTCGTCGAGTGAAATCTCTGAAGCTAGTAACCTGATGGATAAGAAGAATAAAAAAAGGAATATTAAGAAGAATAAACATAAGCAAGGGTCTAATATTCCAACCACTACTAGACATGTTGGAAAACCACCAATTACTGATAATTGTGCTGGGAGTGTTCATGATGCCAAGATCCCCCAAACAACTCGTAAACCCAAGTACCCTTGCAGGCTTTGTAAGGGTATCCATCTTCTTAAGGATTTCCCTGGTCTATCCAAGGTTATAGAAGCATGGTCTACACACCCTCACCAACCCATGTCGTCAACCTTTGAACAATGTGCTGATGGCCTCCCATCAACTAGTCAGGATACCATTGGGAAGAAGAAAAGTAGAGTCAAGTTCCCATGTATGTTATGTGGAAGGAGTCATAAAAATCACATTTTCCCTCGTATAGATGAAGCCTCGAAATTAATGAAAGAATGACTGTTTTCCAGTTTCAAATTCCAGCAGCTTATCGTAAGCTTACTCTCGACCCACCTGTAGTTGATGGAATGATCAATCCAGTTCCTTCATCGATTAGTCTGGTTGATCAAGTAGTCAATATAGTTACATCCTTAGTTGAACCAATTGACAAAGTGGTCAATCTGATCCAATAATTGGTTGATCCCACTCTCTCATTAGATATTGAAACCCAAGCGGTCAATCCATTTTCACCCATTGACCCCATTCTCCCCTTGGAGAATGAAACCCAAGTGGTCGATCTTATCTCGTCACTGGTCGATCCTACCCTCTCGCTAGAGAGTAAACCTGATACTACTCATGTTTTTCTTGTTGATACAGAGACTACCATGCTAGGGGGCATTCCTCCTTCTCCCGTGGAACCACATCCAAGTAATGATGCCATCCTTTTTTATTGGGGTGCGCTAATTGGACCTCGTCTTCCCCCTCACATTAATTTCAATATAACAATACAATTTTTTGGTTGGGATGTTTCTTAGATGCTGATAGACAAAGGTGCGTCCACTAGTATTTTTTCCTCTACTTCTTGGAACGATTTGGGTTATCCTTAGCTTGCGCCGGTTACCCAAAATATGTTATCTTTTAACAGAAGAACCAATCAACCATTAGGGACCCTTCCTTAGTTTCCCGTAACTTTGGGAGGGAAAACTATCTTTATTGACATCATGGTAGTCCAGGATCCCTTGGATTTCGATTTACTCCTTAGGAGAGAATATGTCTATGCCATGAAAGCTATCATGTCCACTCTTTTTCGTGTGATATATTTCCCTCACAATGGAAGAGTTGTGACTATTTATCAACTCTCCTTTGTTGGCCTTGATTTGATTATCAACCCAACAACTGCCCTGAATGGTTCTTATATGCAAACAATATCTCTCGCACCACAGGTCAATTATGTGGTGTTGTCTCCCATGTCTTTAGTTGTCGATACCAATGTGCCTCTCATTGTACTCTCAATATATTATGACTTGGATACAGTATTTAACATGGTGATCTCTTTGGTAGGGCTATTGGAGCCTGGCCCCCTTACCCATGTCGCGACCCTCAACATGTGTTCCTTCCAAAGTGTGTTTCTTTCATCAAGTGAATATCTCTTGGAAGCCATGACTGAGTTTTTTCCCTTGACATGGTGTCCTTCTAGAGCATTGTTATCTTTGGAACCATGATCAAGAAGAGAGTTTTGAGCATGATTTTCGGATTTCAAGCTCGTTAAAAAATGAAACCAGTTGTGAGGATAGTTTTCGCATCTCTGTAACAACCTCGTTAAAAATGAAACAAATCTCATGAGAATAGTTCTTCTACTGTGTCAATCTCATTAAAAAATGAAACAAAGGTTTGGGGATTGAAACTGGATTCTCGAGCATAGTTCATGTTCCTGTGTCAATTTTGTTAAAAAATGAAACAGATTCCCCCCCTCTTCAATTGAGTCAATTACTTCATTACCTATAGTATTTGAAGCTTCCTTTCATTCACCTATGTTGTTGGATGAAACAAATCTTGGGAGGAAATGTTTACAACTTCTGGACTCCATGTTGAAGTTAAGATGCTAGCTTCTTAAGTTGGGGGCTAAGTACCAACCATCCCTGGAGTATGCATTGGGAAGTCTCAAGCATAGTTTCCTCTAGTTCAAACTTGTGTAAAAATGAAACCAGGTCCAAGCATAGTTTCGGCTAGTTTTAAGCTTGTGTAAAAATGAAAACAATCTTAGAATGTAACTGAGTAAAATCTTATCACTTTTTCGAACTCGTAAAGGTTATACGAAAAATGAACCCCCTGGAGTTCTCTTTAAGCTCTTTTCAGACTCTCTAAACATGAAAATATTGTCGAGCGATCTTGTTATTTTCACGCTCGTTAAAGTATTTGAAGAAAATGTTTGTTGAGCAATATATTATCTCTTTTTCGGTCTCATCATACTACTTTACAAAAAATTACATTTTGGAGTTTTCTTTAAGTGTTTTTTAGACTCTCTAAACATGAAAAACCCCCGAGTTTACTTTCTTTGGACTTGTAAAACAAACATCGAAAGGCCCATATGGGACCGAAACACTCCTTCCTAGGGTTTGTTAAACATACTCTAAGGGACTCATCCGAAGGATGAGCTTATAGTTCAAGCATATGTTATCCTCCTCAAGCTTGTGTAAAAATAAAGAGGTGTTCGCTAGAAATGGTGGGGGGGGAATTAGGAAAGAAATGTATCTAAACCTGTATTCTATGAAAGAGTCGCTTTTGAACATGACACCCTTTCAATCGCCTTGTGTCTAGTTTGGAAAATCCACTTGTCTCCTGATCATACTCCTTTATAATATTACAAATTGGTCTGTGATCCCTGTTGTTGAGTTAGTGTTTCCAAGACAGTTGTCGTGTCATAAATATGGTCAAAGACACATTCAACCCAGAAAGCCTTCTATGATGTCGACCATTTATGTAGTCCTTAAGCCTTCTATTGCGTCAACCATCCCCGAGTCAGTCCTAAATCACTTGTTACTCTGATCTACCTCAAATAGTTTTACTCATTTCGTGTCATTGATGGGGGATATATTAAGGCCCTCCTGTGACGAGTATTTTCCTATTGAATCCAACTCATTATCTAGGAATTATACTTAGAAACTAATTGGTACCTTGGAACTTCCCTGCCTTAATCACAGGTTTCCTCACTTTCAATAGTGGGTTTCCATTATCGACCCCTGATTGGGAGATTTTGTCGAGTGTTCAACTTCAGCTCATTAATTGACACTCGTTGGATTATACTAGTGTAACTTGGGAGTCATTGACATTAATGGTGATTTCCCTCACACTTGTTAATGGTATACACTAATGCCCGGTAATCAAGTGGTTTCTACCATGTTCGACTTAAACACATGCATTCACATGGTTAGATCCGTACTATAGAATGGTGGAGATGAAGACCTTGAATTCTTTCTGATAGATTCAGGTTGCATTGGAGTATATTCATATTGTACTTTTGCATAGATCCATAATGTATGTCTCATGGATATGTTCAAATTTGAGTCTTTAACACATAGATCCACAGTGTATTTTTGGTGGCTATGTTCAGATTTGAGTCATGTTGGCATGGATCCACAATGTATGTTTGGTGGCCATGACTTGTCATTCTTGACATGGATATTTTCATGTCGACATTTATGCTTTGAGTCATTTGTACTCTGAGTATGGGAATTCCTACCTTAGTGATGATATATTATTGTACTGTATTTCCTTGGTTGTTAGCAGGTTTCCGAAGGACGCGTTCCTTGTTCCCTACACACACTCGACAAAGTATTTCATCTATCACTCTTTTCTAACTTCATACTTTGGGAGGATTACTATTACATATTATTTTCATCACCCCTATGACCATTAATGATGTACACCTATCCTTTTTATTTATAAGGATCAATGGCCTGAATCCCTGAAGAAGAATGAAGACACATTTTCTGAGAAAGATTAAAATTTTCTTTTCCTTTGTAAAAACCTTATAAACATGGATCGTCACATCTTTCTTAGTGTTAAGGGTGTGAAGATATAGGATCTTCGTAGGTTTCACAAAATTCGCATGCGATGTCATCGCATTTTTCTCAGTTCTAAGGGTGCGACGATCTTCGTACGAAGGAAAAAGAGCATCTTCTTGATTCTTCTAGAAGAGAATCTTCTGAGGTGAGGTGGTCTCCAATCGGTTTGGATCCGAGTCACATCCCTAATATCATGGTATCATCCAAACATCCTCACCCTATCCTTTTTAGCTTATAAAAGGAGAAGAGTTCTCATGGGAAAATCTAGTTGGAAAGTTCTTGATTTTTGTAGCTTGGAGTTTTTTGAGATTGCATGTTGGCTTTGAGATTTGCTTTGTCAAGATAGATTGTTGATCTCAGAATCCGTGGAGAAGAAGTGTGTGGGAAGCAAGGAACTGTTGGAAGGACCTTAAAACATCAAGGCAATGGTTGTATTCTTCTCTTCATATATTTAATACAATGATATATTTCTTTCCCATAAAATTGTCCTTATTTTATTGTATGACTCCTTGATCACATACATAGGTTTTGTTGAGTATACGTTGTTGATTTCACTTCGTTGGCTTGTGTATTTTATAGGTTCAACATTCCATAAGCCTTGGAATGGAGCGAGGATGAAGCTAGTGAGGACAAACGACATTTAAAAGGTATGTCATTTATCTCTTGTTAGTTAGTATGCTTGGTAATTAAAACTCAGGGAAAGTTCTATATTCTGTCTTGTTTTGTTCTAGTTTCAGGGTGAAACTAGGGAGATCGGTTTGTGTCTGCACTTACCGAATTGTTCGATAACAGGATATTGTTGGCATTATTTATTGCGTATTTTCATTAATAGAAACATTAATCAAACATGGAAAATCATATGTGTTGGACAACTGAGAGGTGGGGGTGAACCATTTGTTACTGTGCTTAAACAATTATGCTTCTTTTAAATTATTTACAAGGCACTCAATGATGATCACAATAATGCAGGTAAATAAGCAATGGGACATTCAACATCAGTCACATATATGAGATACACAGAGACAGATATTTCATGAGGAAACCCATAAAGGGTGAAAACCTCTTCTTCTTTATATGATAAGTATTATTTACATTCTTTCTATTATCATACATATGAGCACCAAATCATTGTGAGGCTACAACCTCTATTTTTGCAAGATGCAACTTGTTGAGAGCACCAACTCTATGTTTTCTCTAGCACCCACTAGAAGGAAGCACCAACTCCCTGGTTTCTCTAGCACCAACTAGAAGGAAGCACCAACTCCCTGGTTTCTCTAGCACCAACTAGAAGGAAGCTACAACTCCCTGTGTTCAAGCACCCACTTGAACCTCTGTGGACACCATTCCTCCCTAACACCTTCCTTCCACCCTAATTTATGAATATGTGTTACTGAAACTTATTACAATGATATAATGTTCAACAAAAACTTACCAGTATCATCACTATTCTGCAAGATTTCACTGCTTTGTCTGCCTCACTATCTTCCTGCACACATCCATTGCCCTTTTTGTTCTTCTGCCTTTTGTGCTCTGTGTTCCATTCCCATTCAATGCACCTTTTGTCTTCTGTCCCTTTCAGCTGCTGCACTCCACCTCCTTCTTCACACATGCATCACTCACAACAACAACAACGCCCATCTCCTCTTTTCTCCACATTCTTATACCCCCTGTGCATCTTGTGCATACTCTGTATATAATGGTTCTGCATGCTCTGCATGTCAAGTTCTCTACCTCTTCATCATGGAAACTCTTCAGCTTCTCTGTTTTTTAAGCCCATGTGTCCATCATCACTGCGTGTCATGATCAAATTCCTTCACATCACAGGCAGTTGAGATTCTTCATATTTTATTACAGTTGACCTCAACCTCACTGTCGTAGTTAACGGCTTCAACGCTCTTCCAACTGTCAATAGCCTCCATGAATAGTCTTTTCTCCCACTGGTAGATTCTTTGTGACCCTTCAGTTCCTCTGGAAATCACACAGAAGTCTCTTCGAGTCCTTTGGAAGAAACCATTAGTGGTTTCTAGCAGTTACACTGAGAAGTGCTACAGTAGCCCTCTGATCTTCTTCAGTTTCATCTGTACCGTTGGATTAACTTCTCTAAATCTTGCGTTTATTTCGGCATTCCACTCTTCTTCATTTAGGGATCACCGTGGTGGAGGATTTTAATACTCTCCATTTCTTGACCCCCAAAACTCCAAAAAGGAGCTTGTCTTCACTAACTCCTTCCCCCATCTTCCACAGATGTGACCAATGACTGTGACCTCAGCCTTAGTCGAAATTGCATTTCACAATTTCGTGTTTCGACATTTCGGCATTTTGACACTCTTGGTGGTGAAGTGTTTCGACACTTCAACTCCCAGTATTCGGAACTCCAAAATGTGGTCTGTGCCATTTCATGACTTCGGGTTTCATGATTTCAGGACTCCTATGATGAAGAGTCTTCACTCTTGACTCCTCCTACTCCCGGTATCTGAAACTTTGGTATGAATTCTTTATCATTTCATGAGTTTGGGTTTCGTGACTTCGGGACTCTTTATGATGAGAGTCTTTGTCAGTTCCATCTCTTGGTATCCGAAATCCCGGTATCCAATACTTTGAAATGGATTCGGATCAATGGTCCACGATCTCCTCGAACCAACGGCTCAGATCATTTCACCATTTCACATTTTGCGATTTCGACACTCCTGTTGATGAGAGTCTCTGACATCTCCATCTCCTTGTAACCGAAATCTCGGTATTCAATACTCCGAGTTGTGCGCCTATTTTGGGTTTTCAAGATTTTTCATTTTGGCACTTTAGGACTCCTGATGACGAGAGTCCTGACATCTCTATATCCTGGTATCCAAAATCCCCGTATTCAATACTTCGAGTGGTGCGCCTGTTTCGAGTTTTTGGGATTTCACATTTTGGCACTTCAAGACTCTTGATGACGAGAGTCCTCACATCTCTATCTCCCGGTATCCAAAATTCCGGTAGTCAAAACTTCAAGCAATGCACCTATTTCATGATTTCAGGGTTTCGCATTTCGCGACTTCGAGACTCTTATGTTGGAGAGTCTCAACTCTTGACTTTTCCATCTTCTGGTAACCGAAACTCTGAAATGGAGTCTTTTTGAGGTGCCTGTTTTGGATTTTTTGGGGTTTCGCATGTCACCTTGCTCATTAAAGAGCGTGCAGGTTCTCCTGGATCCAACGTCGGTTGGACCTCTGGCTCAGATCTGACGTTCATCGAGAAATCTCAATGAGATCCATCGCTGCATACTCTGATCTTGTTGAGCTTGCTCTGCATCGTCTTCCCAAAAGACTTCTGGAGCGTGCCTGACACATCCTTCCTGTACTCAAGCCATCATCGTTGTTGTACTTTCCATCAATGACAAGCATACACTACTTGTAAAACATGCCAACAATATCCCCCTTTGGCATTGATGGCAACAAAAGGCACCCAGACCAGTTCTTTTCTCCCCCTTTGACATCAATGCCAAAGGAAACACGCTCCCCCTGAGTTGTTGCAGTATTTTTAGGAGCTGTCAAATATGCAATCAATACAAGACTCCCCCTAACAGGATGGACTATTTTAGGTGTGAGGCGGGATGACACCCATCTTCTGTCAGAGATATTCAAAAGGGGTCTTAGCTAGGGGTTTAGTAAAGATGTCTACTATTTGTTCTGTCGTTGGAATGTACTGAACCTGAAAAACATGATTGGTGACCTGCTCTCTCAGAAAATGGTATTTTATGGGTATATGCTTGGTCTTGGAGTGGAATACTGGATTCTTAGACACACTGATGGCACTTGTGTTTTCACAATGAATTGGTATCGGTGCAATGTATTTTACTTCCAAGTCTACAAGTGTCTGAATCATCCATAATACCTGAGTGCATTAGGTAGCAGCAACAATATACTCCGCCTCTGTAGTTGATAAGCTTTTTACTAAGCCATGCTACTAATGAGTCACCCAGAAAGTATGCTCCTCCACTGGTGCTTTTTCTCTCATCAACACAGTTTGCCCAATCTGCATCTGAATAAGCAGTTAACTAAAAATTCTGATTTATGGTATACCACAGACCATAAGTCATTGTTTCTTTCAAATACCTGAATATTCTTTTGACAGCTTGCAAATGACTCTGTTTAGGTGCAGATGGAAATCTTCCTACCATTCCTACAACATGCATTATGTCTGGGCGAGATGCTATGATGTACAACAGGCTACCTATCATTGATCTATATGAACTTTGATCAACATCAGGTGAGTCATCATCCTTGCTTAATTTGCATCCAGTAACCATAGGTGTACCCACAGGTTTGGAGTCTTCCATTTGAAATATTTTCATCATTTCTCTTAGATATTTTTCTTGAGAAATGAACATCCCTTCAAAGCTTTTAGTAATTTACAGACCAAGAAAAAATGACAGTTCTCCTATCATGGACATTTCAAACTCAGATTCCATGGCAGAAGCAAACCATTGTACCAATGGATCCTTATTACATCCAAAGATGATGTCATATACATACACCAATATGATGAGAAAATTATTATCCTCTGCTTTAACATACAGATTGTTGTCAGTTGTTCCTCTCTTGAACCCTTTGTCTTTGAGATATGTATCCAGTCTATGATACCAGGCTCAAGGGGCTTGTTTTAACCCATATAAAGATTTCTTCAGCTTGCATACTAAGTCAGGGTTATCAGACAGTTTGAAACCCTCTGGTTGTTCCATATAGACTTATTCACTTAAATCTCCATATAGAAAAGTTGACTTGACATCCATTTGATAGACTTTAAACCTTTTACGACAAGCATAGGCAAGAAATATTTTGATAGCTTCTAATCTTTCTACGGGCACAAATGTTTCATCAAAATCCAGTCCTTCTATCTAACCATATCCTTTATAGACTAACCTTGCTTTGTTCCTGACGACTTGTCCTTTCTCATTCAACTTATTCTTAAAGATCCATTTGGAGCTAATGACATTTTTATCTTCAGGTCTATGAACCATCTCATACGTATTGTTTTTCTCAATCTGATCAAGTTCATCATTCATTGCTTTAACCCAGTGGTCATATTTGCTGGCTTCATTGAAATTCTTGGGTTCCAACATGGATATGAAAGCTATATGAGATTGTTCGGTGGTTTTGATTAGCTTTCTCCTGGTTTGTACACCTTTGTCTTTTTCCAATTATCTAACTTGCGGGATGATTCTTTTAAATGATTCTAGAGGAGGAATTTGAAGTTGACTACTGATTTGAGTCTGTTTGAGTGTCTGAGTCTTCATATGATTCAGAGTCTTCATTTTTTTATTCTTGGAACTATTCATTTTCAACTTTAGTTGTGTCTTCTGTAGAAGACTCATTACTGTACATCGCTCTTGCTGGGATTCCTTCATCAAATTTTACATCAATACAGTCAACCATTTTATGCAGCCTCTTATTATAGCATCTGTATCCTTTACTGTTTGTAGCATACCCCAAGAACATACCTTCATCAGACCTGTCATCATATTTTCCGAGGTTCTCATCATTATTCTTTATGTAGCATTTACTCCCAAAGACTTTGAAGTGTTTAATTGAAGCAGGTCTCCCAAACCACAATTCATAAGGTGTCTTGTCACTTTGTGGTCTGAGGTGGGCTTTGTTAAGAACATGGATTGTTGTGTGTATTGCTTCTACCCAGTAGGTTTGACCAATGTTCTTCTCATTCATCATTGACCTGGCCATTTCCTGCACTGTTCTATTTTGCCTCTCAACTACTCCATTTAGTTGTGGAGTTCTTGGGATTGTGTATTCTCTCTTGATCCCATGCTCATCACAGAATTCCTTGAAGTCTCTTAACATAAACTCTCCTCCCCGGTCTGATCTTACTGCATTTAACCTCTTCCTTGTTTGAGTCTCAGTTAAACCCTTAAATATTTTAAACTTCTCAAATTCTTCAGCCTTTTCCTTGAGAAAGGCAACCCAAGTAAGTCTAGAGTAATCATCTATAATTAGCATGAAGTAGTTTTCTTTCCCTGTGCCTTCCTATATTGATGGTCCACATAAATCCATATGAACTAGTTGGAGTGGTTTCTCTGTTGAAGTAAATCTCTTGGACTTAAACTGTGTCCTGTTTTGCTTCCCTACTTGACAGGGTTTACACATTGAATCTTGGGGCTTTGATATTCTCGGAAGATATTTTACTGCCTCAAGTTTTTTGAGTTTGATTAAGTGGTCAAAGTTTATATGTTCAAGTCTCCTATGCCATAACCATATTTCATCATGTCTGCTTAGATGACATTCTTCTCTATTTTCTTTCAGCACATATACATTATTTTCTGTCCTTATGCCTTTGGCCACCACTTGTCCTTAGGTTACAGATTTTATATTCCAGTCCTTGGACGTGAACACCACTTCACATTTTCTGTCACACATTTGACTTACACTGAGCAGATTATGTTTAATCGCATCTACAAGTAGAACATCTTGGGATTTTCCTTTTCCATTACTTAAGCTCACCATCCCTTTGCCCTTTATTTTCCTTGGAGCATCATTTCCAAAGGTTACGTTTCCTAATTTTCTTTCACTTAGAGATAGAAACTTGTCTTTGTCTCCCATCATGTGTTTGGAGAATCCATTGTCTATATACCAAGGGTTCGTTTTTCTTTGAGCGGACAATACTAATCCACACTTGTCACTTTCCTTCTTCTTCCAAAACTTGACATTTTCAGTAGGGGATTTCGAATCTGGTTCATAGTTCCTCAACCGACAGTCAATAGATTTATGTCCAAAGTTATGATAGGTGTAGCATTCAATCTCATTATTCAATAGGTCAAACTTATTGTTGCAGTGTTGTCTACTCATTGACTATTGATTATTTCTTGGCCTCCTTAGTTGCATATCCCTAGACTTAATTTGGCAATTTGCGGTTTGTGAAGAATTGTCACTTGGTTGTATCATTCTTTGTTGTGGGAATTATTTATTCCTTTGAAATCTTAATTGCTTATGTCTAAGTCTTAAGGAACAATTTACAGATTTGTGACCAAAGTTAGAACAGTAGAAACAATAGCCATAGAAAAATTCTTTGTACCTCGAAAATGGTTGTCTTCTTTGAGCAAATTGATTTCTTCAATGCTAATAACGTCTTTCAGCAGGGGGCGCACTATTTCTTTGTTCTACATATTCAGTCCTGGCACCTTTTGCCTTACTCATCCTGGGCAACTGATTTTCTTCCTTTGTTTCTACAGGTTTGTTGTTTTCATTGGTTGTACATTTGACAAACTTGATGGATTCTTCGTCTCTTGGCTTGCCACTACTTGATCCCTCTTCATAACCCAAACCAGTTTTTAGCTTTAGATTCCTTTACTGATTCAGAATGGTGGCTAATCCTTCTGAGTCTTTGATACTTGACATATTCTAACTATACAAGGCCTGAAACTTCTCCATCGCTTTCCTAGTTTTCACTACTTCTTGTTCTAATGCTTCACATCTTGCCTTCTTTTCTGATAACTGTTGTTTTAGAATGTCTTCGATTTTCTTTGCCTCTTCTAATTCTACTTTTAGTAAGACAAGGTCTTCATCAGGTTCTTTACTGTCTTTCTCGAACTGTATCAACAATTGTCTTCGCTTTCTATTCTTGATTCTTAGTCTGTCAATCTCTTCTAGTGCACTGATCAGTTCTCCTTCCATGTCAACCACAACTTCTTCTTCATTAACATCATTCCCTGTGCTGTTATTATCATAATCCTCTTTGGCCATAAGTATGAAGTCATTTAGTTTATTTTCAATAGATGAATCATTGTCTTCATCATTTGAAGGATCATCATCATTGTTTACGCAAAGAATTTTCTTCTTAAAGTTATTCTCTTTAAAGAAATTTCTATGTTTGTACTTCTCCTCATCATCACATGTCTGATCCTTTCCTTTGTGGGGACATTTATTTGCAAAATGACCTATCCTACCACAGTTGAAACATTTGAAAGGCAGTTTACCTTTGTATTTTCCTGATCCCTTCTTCAGTCTCTTCACAAATTTTGCTTCAATTTCATTGGGCTCATAATCCTCATTCTTGTCTTCCTTAAATGATGCTTCTCTAGAGGTGGGTTTATCTTTAACTATTCTCATTTCATATGCAATCAATGTTCCTAGAAATTGATCAAACTCCAAGGTTTTCAAATCATTTAGTTCTTCTATAGCAGAGACCTTCAGATTGAACCTATCTGGGAGAGATCTCAATATTTTTTGAACTAAAGAAGGTTCCTCAATTGTTTCACCAAGTGATTTCATTGCATTTACCATTTCTTCTACTCTCAAAAAGAATTTTCCAATAGTTTCATCTTCTTTCATCTTCAGTTGTTCAAACTGCATTCTATAGGTTTGAAGCTTGTCATCCTTTATGTTCTCATTACCTTCATAAATGTTAATGATTTTGTCCCACATTTCTTTGGCAGTTCCTAGATGCATAAATTTTATGAATTCTGCTTCTACAAGCCCACTCAAGACAACATTCATAGCCTTAACGTTGAAGCTAAATTCTAGTTTGACATCCTTATTAGATGGTACAACTGGCTTTACATAACCAATATCTACCACATCCCAAACATCTACACCTAAATCCATTATGTAGGTTCTCATTCTAACTTTCCAGAAGGCAAAGTTTGTTCCATTGAATAGAGGGGCCTTATTGGTTGAATTTCCTTCATGGCTTGACATGTTTAAGCTCTAGGATCTACCTTTAGATAAAAGGGGTTGGATCTGGTACCAATTGTTGGACAACTGAGAGGGGGGGGGGTGAATTAGTTGTTACCATGCTTAAACAATTATGCTTCTTTTAAATTCTTTACAAGGCACTCAATGATGATCACAATAATGAAGGTGAATAAGCAATGGGACATTCAACATCAGTCACATATATGAGATACACAGAGACAAATAGTTCTTGAGGAAACCCATAAAGGGTAAAAACCTCTTCTTCTTTATATGATAAGTATTATTTACATTATTTACATTATCATACATATGAGCACCGACTCATTGTGAGGCTACAACCTCTATTTTTGCAGGCTGCAACTTGTTGAGAGTACCAACTCTCTTTTTTATCTAGTACCCACTAGAAGGAAGAACCAAATCCATGGTTTCTCTAGTACCAACTAGAAGGAAGCACCAACTCCCTAGTTTCTCTAGCACCAACTAGAAGGAAGCTACAACTCCCTGTGTTCAAGCACCCAGTTGAACCTATGAGGACACCAGTCCTACATAGCACCTCCCTTCCACCCTAATTTATGAATATGTGTTACTAAAACTTATTACAGTGATATAATGTTCAACAACAACTTACCAGTCTCATCATTGTTTTGCAAGATTTCGCTGCTCTGTCCGCCTCACTATCTTCCTACATGCATCCATTTCCCTTTTTGTTCTTTTGCCTTTTGTGCTCTGTGTGCCATTCCCATTTAATGTATCTTTTGTCTTCTGTCCCTTTTAGCTACTGCACTCCACCTCCTTCTTCACACATGCATCACTCACAACAAAAACAACGCCCATATCCTCTTTTCTCTACATTCTTGTACCCCCTGTGCATCTTGTGCATACTCTGTATGCAATGGTTTTGCATGCTCTGCATGTTGAGTGCTTTGCCTCTTCATCATGGAAACTCTTCAACTTCTCTGTTTGTTAAGCCCGTCTGTCCATCATCACTGTGTGTCATGATCAAATTACTTCACATCACAAGCAGTTGAGATTCTTCATGTTCTATTGCATTCAACCTCAACCTCACTGTTGCAGTTAATGGCTTCAACGCTCTTCCAACTGTCAATAGCCTCCATGAACAGTCTTTTCTCCTACTGGAAGATTCTTTGTGACCATTCAGTTCCTCTGGAAATCACACAGAAGTCTCTTTGATTCCTCTGGCAGAAACAATCAGTGGTTTCTAGCAGTTACACTGAGAAGTGCTACAGTAGCCCTCCGATCTTCTTCAGTTTCATCTGCACCATTGGATTAAATTCTCTAAATCTTGCGTTCATTTCGGCATTCCGCTCTTTGACATTTCAGGATCACCGTGGTGGAGGATTTTAGTACTCTCCATTTCCCAACCCCTGAAACTCCGAAAAGGAGATTGTTATCACTAACTCCTTCCCCCATCTTCCGCCGATGTGACCAACGACTGTGACCTTAGCCTTAGTCGAAATTGCATTTCGCAATTTTGTGTTTCAACATTTCGACATTTCGACACTCTTGGTGGTGAAGTGTTTCGACACTTCAACTCCCGGTATCCGAAAATATGAAATGTTGTTTGTGACATTTCACGACTTCGGGTTTCATGATTTTGGGACTCTTGTGATGAAGAGTCTTCACTCTTGACTCCTCCTACTCCTGGTATCCGAAACTCCAGTATGGATTCTTTATCATTTCACAAGTTCAGGTTTCACGACTTCGGGACTCTTTATGATGAGATTCTTTGTCATTTCCATCTCCTGGTATCCGAAATCCCGGTATCCAATACTTTCGAAATGGATTCGGATCAATGGTCCATGATCTCCTCGAACCAACGGCTCAGATCATTTCGCCATTTCACATTTCACGATTTTGGCACTCCTGTTGATGAGAGTCTTTGACATCTCCATCTCCTAGTAATTGAAATCCCAGTATTCAATACTCTGAGTGGTGCGCCTGTTTTGAGTTTTTGGGATTTCTCATTTCGGCACTTTAGGATTCCTGAGGACGAGAGTCCTGACATCTCTATCTCCCGGTATCCGAAATCCCGGTATTCAATACTTTGAGTGGTGCACCTGTTTCGGGTTTTTGGGATTTTGCATTTCAGCACTTCGGGACTCCTGATGATGAGAGTCCTGACATCTCTATCTCTCAGTATCCGAAATTCCAGTAGCCTAAACTTCGAGCGATGCACCTGTTTCGTGACTTCATGGTTTCAAATTTTGCGACTTCGGGACTCCTGTGTTGGAGAGTCTCGACTCTTGAATTCTCCATCTCCCAGTAACCGAAAATCCGAAATGGAGTCTTCATTGAGGTGCCTGTTTTGGATTTTTCTAGGTTTCACATGTCACCTTTCTCATTAAAGAGCGTGTAGGTTCTCCTGAATCCAACGCCAGTCAGACCTCTAGCTCAGATCCGATGTTCATCGAGAAATCTCAATGAGATCCATTGCTTCATACTCTGATCTTGTTGAGATTTCTTTGCATCGTCTTCCCAAAAGACTTCTGGAGCCTACCTAGCACATCCTTCCTGTACTCAAGCCATCATCATTGTTGTACTTTCCATCAATGACAAGCATACACTACCTATAAAACATGCCAACAATATGCTTATGAGGTGAATGAGAAGGGAGGAACATAGGAGTCCCTCAGATTACCAGATCATGAATAAGATCTCTAAGTTGGATTAATGCAGAGAATCTCAGGAGAGATATCCTTGTGATTAGATAGAGACAATTCATAGAGGAGCGCACTGACACAAAGCTCAGGAGAGAAGCCGCGTTTGAGAAAAGAAAAAACAGAGTTATGAAATTGAGGAAATTAGTGAAAAGGATTGTGGAGTAATAATGAGCATTCATTTGATTTGAAAAAACGCATAGATTGTTCTATCAAGAATAGGAGTTGTTAATCATAGAGATTGATTTTGGATCGTTGGATCAAAATAAGAGCACGATTAGACAGTAAAGAATAAATAACAATGTTGATCATTGGATCAAAATAAGAGCACGATCGAATGGTAAAGAACGAAGAAATTTTTTGACCGTTGGATCAAAATAAGAGCATGATCGAATAGTAAAGAATGAAGAAACGATGTTGACTGTTGGATCAAACTGAAACTATAATGAGACGGCTTAGATCTCTTTCTATGAGTCCACTGAGAAACCAAAAAAATGTCTAAGTATCATATTCTATCTATATCACTTAAACATTTCTAGGTATGGTTCATTATGGAGGTAACGAAAGTTGGGGGTGCATTTTGATGACAACATAGAAGATATGTGAGTCTGAGAGTTCGCAAACCCGAGAAAAATCATTTTAAATTTTTCTAAAGTATAGGTTCATCTTTGAGGCTACAAAAGTTGGGGGTGCATTTTGATGACGCCTTAGAAGATATGTGAGTCCACGAGTTCGAGAGTTTGTGAACTCGATAAAAATCACTTGAATATTTTTCTAAGTATAGGTTCATTTTGGAGGCTGCGGAAGTTGGGCATGCATTTTGATAACACCATAGAATATATGTGAGTCTGTGTGTCTGAGATTCCACAAAACCGAGAAAAATCAAATCACTTGAATATTTTTCTAAGTATAGGTTCATCTTGGAGTCTACGGAAGTTGGGCATGAATTTTGATGACACCTGAGAAGATATGTGAGTCTACAAGTCTGAAACTCCATGAACTCGGTACATAAAATAATTGTAAGTAAAAGTCCATTTTTAAAATGAATGAGAACCATCCACTCAACGATTGATTAAATCATAGTCGTACGATCTGATAGGAAGATAGAAATAACCCAGATCATCAGATGTAATCAACGATCTAGAAAGTGACACGTGGTGCATTCCGGAAGGTGACACATGTCAAGGCTCACTTGGCATATAAGGTATATGAAAGTCACCTATCAAGGTTACATGGGACATGAAATCATCCAGTGCCACATCGATAGATACACGTCGGCATGGACACATGGGATTCAGTTCATTGGAAGTGTTAAAAGAATAGCCATAATCATGTCAGTCGTCAGATCCAGGAGAGTGATATCTCAACCGTTGGATTAAGCCTTTAGTTTTTAGCCTAAGGGCATATGACAAATTTTTTTAACATGGAGTGATTATACATACTTCAGGAAGTGTTACTCCATAAGAAGGCCGAAGTCCAGAGGAATTGGTTCCAACACCGGTCTCGTGATAAAAGGAATAAGGGCAAAAGAAGAGGAACTAGGAGATATGCTTAATGGATAATCTTGTGGTTTTGAGCCCACAGTCATTTGAACATTGAGTTGAAGAAAACACCTTTGCAAAATTTGATTTCTATAAACAACTAAGGGTCTATGGAGTAATTTGACGAGATTAACACCATAACAATACAGAGAGCCCATAAAATCTCGAATCTGATCTGTTGGAGAACTAGGGACACAACAGAAGCATGGGAAGAATATAAGGAGTCGATCCATACTTGTGATCAACTCATGAGAACACAATTCGAATCAAGATTAGTCTTCTAATTAAATTGAGAAACTTACAAGATAAATTAATGAATAAAAGGAAAAGGTATTTTATGAAGAGGTGTAATGGTTCATGTCAAAATACACAATGGTTCAATCCTATACCTATTGAAATACTATATAAACCAAAATTTGTGGTAAATCTTAGTTATCGTGGTGGATAATAAATATATACAATGGATTGAATGAAGCTTCATTCTTTATCAGGTTGGTCTCTGTTTACTAGCTAAGTCTTGTTATGAGGGTTGGATTCCTCACTTCTTAGTTGGATCTCAGAACTATAAGCTAGATCTTGTATTTGAGAGTTGGATCTCTCTTATTCGGTTGGTGTTGAGTAGTTTGTCGATTGGAATCATATGTACTTATTCAAGTTTAATAATAAATTATATTCATTCTTCTTTATATAGTTTGTGTTATATATATATAACACAAAC